>VZRR01006226.1:133737-182381 GCA_013398015.1 Oreocharis arfaki
CATGGCTTAAAATAGATGATGCCCTCTGAGCTGTTTTTAACCAGACATACTCCATATCGTGCTCCTGTTCACCTGTGGCTTGGTTTTAGCTGGCTTTATGGAAACTCATCTGAATTTGCTCAGTTTGGTCTTGTCAGCCTTTGTGAACATAAAGCTTGTGTGTTCCTGAGGTTGATCCTGCTGCAGAAGAGACTGCAACAGTGACACCAATCTTTAAATAACCCCTTTCTCCCTCCAACTACAGGCTATAGGGTTGATCTCTTTAAAACAAAGGAGGTTTTGTATGGATGGAAAGAGAATTGGCCCCGAGCACTGCAGCGGTTCAGGAGAATGAGGAGAGAGGGAGGGTGCAATTAAGCTGTAGCAGTAAATGAATGTTTTTCTGTTTTACCCCTGCCATCTCCAAACAGACTTTGCTCCCAGGTACCTGTTGGAAAGCCTGCAGAAGAAGTCAGGTGTGTCCCCATGCAGGCCTGACACCCAGCGTGGGAATAACCCCTCCCAAGGCCATGCTTTGGGTACCACCGAAGGCGTTGGCCTGTTTAAGCTGGGTCTCATGCAGGAACAGAGAGGTTCATTAGGAAACAAAAGGTCTGGGATTAAACTGGAGACAAATGGAGTGGCTTTATTAATGGAAATGGTGAAAAGCAGCTCTGTGGAGTCTGGAAAAGGGGTAGAGGTTGAGCCCAAATTTACCTATGCCTGCTCATCCTCCAGCACCCAGTATCCAGCCATGAAGAGGTGATGGGAAGAGCATGGCTTTGGCCAGTGTTGCTTATTTAACTCCCCCTTGGTTGATAGGAGGGAAATTGCTCTTCAGAGGGTAGCACAGAATTGCATAAAAAAAAGCGCAAAACCCAACCAAAAATCTCAAACCAATTCTCCTGTCCAAGCCGAGCCTGGACTATAACGAAGCATCAGGAAGGAGAAAATCTTTTTGTTTGTAAAGAACTCGTCAACCTTGTAAAATAGGACTAAACAAGGGCGTTCAGTGGTGCTTGCAGGGAGATGCTGGGAACGGGGTCCAGCTCTGGTGGTCCTGGGATCTGGCAGGAGCCATGGCAGGGCAAAGCCTCAGGGAGAGCAGACCCTGCTCTCTGTGCAGCTCTTCAAGGGCTGTGTGTTTTCCAGGGCTGATGCCAAGTGCTGTGTGGTTGGGGTTGTTTTATTCCTGGTTTTTTTTTGTGTGTGGTGTTTCTGTGTGCCTTCCTGCTGAGAGGTGGCTCTTTTGACATGTTGTTATAGTGATGGAAGGAGCATGGGTACACATTCCTCCGCTCCGCGCGCGAGACATATGGGAGCCAGATTGTACCTGTCACAAGTTGCCAAC
The DNA here is from genome assembly GCA_013398015.1 of Oreocharis arfaki. NCBI lineage: Eukaryota > Metazoa > Chordata > Aves > Passeriformes > Paramythiidae > Oreocharis > Oreocharis arfaki. The sequence goes on from VZRR01006226.1 coordinate 135,068, forward strand.
CTGAATTTCTGGGGTATAAGGGGACACGTTCCTGAGGGAATTTCCACTTGACGTTCTTGATTGCTTTGGCTAATATTTGCTTTGTGACCTTCCCATTAGTGGCTCCGGCGTGCGGCGGTCGGTGCCACTCCGGGAGCGGGAATGGCCGGCTCGCACCAATGCTGTCGGAGGTTCCCCGTGGAAGTGCACAGGCAGCTCCATGCACTGGACCCATGGCAGGGGAAAATTTGACTCTCCAACTCAGTCCTGGATGTTTAGTGTCACTTTAGAAGTGTTTTCCACCTAAAGTGGTTGTTGGGAGCACTCAGACCTGGAGCATCCACAGCCAGGGTGCAGAGCAGAGCTGGTTTGGATTCCCTTGGTTATTCCAGCCTAGTCACGGGACCGTGCTGCTTTGCTGGAGCTGTGTACAAGTGTTGGGATGTGCAGGACATCCCATTCCAGCCTGGCTTCCTTGGGGAGTGTGGCAAACCTTTGCTGCTGACTCCTTTCTCAGGGGGTCCCGTTGTGCGAGCACGCGCCTGTTGTGCAGGCTGTTAAATCTGACTGCTCCTGAAAACACTCTCATTTGAAAATTGATTTCAATTTTATTGGAATAATCAGTATTGTTTTAGAAAATCAATATATCATCAGCCTGAAGCAATTTGCAAGGGTTTTCAGTTTACTGAATTAAAAAAAAAAAAAAAGAGAGAAAATCTTTGGGTTTTGCTCCCAGTTGATAGAAGCATTTTTAACTGTCAAAATTGCCAAATCTAAAAACAAAAGCCGTAGCTCTCTATTATGGAAAGGCAGGTGCTGTGCTGAAGGGTAGGCATTTCCCAATTTCCCATGTCTGGGTTTTACTTTGTCTAGAGGATTAAGGGGGAAAATTCACGTTGCTGTCTGAACTTAGTTGCTCGTGTAACTCTAGAGCTGGGATGATCTTTCTGAGCTAACCCTGAGTGCGCTGACTGGAGTTCCTGGGCCAAGTTTTGGGGGAAAACCTCGGCCTAGCAGAAAGGCCACTCAAAGCAGGACCCAAACTCCCTCAGGCTGGTGTTACACATCACTTCCAGTGCCAGCCAGCACGGGGGAGATGCCAGTGGCTGCAGGGAGACCTGCACTGCTCCAGGCCGGACATTGTGTTCTCCACCAAGCCTCTGGGATTGTGGTGCTCTGAATCAGGGAAAAAAAATGAAAGCTTTCCAAATTGCACATCGCTCCTCCTGTGGCCATGGCATTCTGGGATGCAGGAGGGACGCTCAGAACCTTAAATAGCTGTGTGTGCAGCAGAACAAGAGCTGTGAAAGGAGATGCTGCAGTCTGGGAACCAGTAAACTACAGAGCTATCCCTAGGAATTTTCTGTTATGGAAAAAATTTGGACCAGTACTGCCAGCTCACCCCTGCTTTCTGTGTGTGGGTGGTGTTTGCTGTTCATCAAGGCTTCACTTACAGCACAGAGTGGTCCCAAGAAGGCCCTTGGCACAGGATTTGGTCAGACCAGCTCGGTCAAAATGTTTAAAAAATAATGAAAATGAGGGTGGGAGGATGGCAAAAACCTGTCCTGCGTGGAAAAGCTCCACTTGGATGTTTTGGTTTGGGAAGAGGCAGCAGAGGAAGGGAGTGGGCGAATGTGAAGGAAGCGTTACCAAACCAGCCCCCACACGCATCTTTCATCCTATCGTTATCAAAGTTTTATGAGCATCTGGTCTTGGCCCCAAAATCTATTCTATTGAGGGATTTTTTTTTAATCTATCTGAGTTTGACTACAAGCAGAATCTGCTATAATTCTTTTTTCCTTCCTTTCCCCCTATTGATTTTACCCGGGCTGGCTTTGCACAGCGCAGACCTGGGCTCCAGCCCGGCTCCACGTGCAGCACATAAACCACATGTGACATGGAGTGGCTGCTCATGGATTTTATTTCCCAAGGGAGGCTTTATCCAGGAGTGTCTCTGTTACTTAAAAACGCTTTCTCATCCTTTCAAAGCCAGAGCAAACGGTGGTGCAAGGTTTGGCAGCGTTGGACAGACCAGGGAGGAAAAGGGCAGGGAAAGGTGGGAATGGGCAAGAAGAGCCAGTTTTGTGTTATTTCTCCACAAAGCAAAAGTTGTATGAATACTTGGATGAACTTTTGGACAAAAGCTCCCATCAGTTGTTGAAGAAGATCTTGTTTTTTGTTGACAGCTCATTATTTTCTTAGATGCCTGAAGAAGTAATAGATTTATTTGAAGATTTCAGTGCAGTGATCATTTTTGTCCATCCAGAAAAATCCTCATTCCTAGGACACAATCCATGGCTGAGTTCAACTTGACTTGTGGGTGATTTCAAGTAGTGTCTTAAGGCTTGTTTTTAAGAAGCAAAGGAAAAAGGAAAGGAGAAGAAAAAAAAGGGTCTGAGTAGGTCAGCTCCCGTGTTATATTCAACCTTTAATTTCAAGATGCATTTGCAAAGTTCTGCCAGGACTGCAGACCCTGGAAGTTTGGAAGCTCTTGGGGAACTTTTAGGAAAGCTTTTTGGTGCAGGTCTGAGGTAGCCAAGCATCCTGAGACATTACAGGCAGATAGGGCTCCCGGTGAGCTGCTTTGACGGGTGGGCTTGCTCAATTTAAGTGACTTTATCCCTCAGTCCAGGCAGCTTAACGTGGAATGAACATCTTATTTCACATTTATACAGCTTTAAAACCATTTATGCTTTTAGCAATCCTTTTTTTTTTCCTTTTAACATGTTCTACAACATGTTCCCTTCTGTGCCTGCAGAGGGAGGGAGGCTGGCTGGAGAGATCTTGGGTTTGCTCCCACGTCTGTGCCATAGTCCCTTCCAGCAGCTCTGGGACCACAGGCGGGTCAAGAGGGAGAGCTTTTCTATGAACTGCTGGTGTTTTTCCAGAAAAACTCCCTGGGCATCCTGGCCCCATGCTGCGGATGGCTCCCAGCCAAGGGCATTGAGAACCCCTGGGAACTCCCACCTGATTTCCAATCGAGTGCTAAATCCTGGGCCTCTCTTAAAATCCTGCTGCGACACCCAGAACTTCAGGGTATTTTAGAAATCCTAAAGAAATCCTTTCCCAAGAAAGGGTCTCGAGCGTGGTGATATCAGAGGGAGTGACCCGACTTGTTTGGCTGTAATTTTATGTAAGTTATTTAACATATTTGACGTATTTATTTGCACATCACACTAAAACCCCAGCTTCTGCTGCCTCTGACTTGTATTTGTGCTGAGGAGGTACCGTGTTCCAGTGTTTCACCTTGCCCCAAGTATTAAGTGCCAGTCTCCCTCCTCCAGGAAAAGACCACGGATCCCTGGAACTTCACCACTAAAATGCGTGGGATGTGCAAGGGAGGGATGAAAAAAAAGAGTTTCCAGCTAAAAATATCTGATGTTAAACATTCAGGTTGGCCAAATAGCAGATAAATAAATAGTTTAAATATTTTCCAGGTCTAATTGTTCCTGTATTTAGTCTGGGCTCTACTTTCCTGAACAAAAGCGAAAACAAGTAAAGTAGAGGATAAGCACAAATAGCTGGATTCTGCCAGAAATATTTAGAGTTTCTGCATTGCAGAAACCATGCATGGGTTTGTTTTTTGCTGGCTCCAGCCCTTTTGTTTGAACATTTATATATTCCTTGTGCCTAGTTAAAGTACAGCCAAACTGCTCCATGATTCCCTGAGTGCAAACAGCCCAGAAAGTGAGCAAAGGTAGGAAAGAGAAGCAGGCATTCCAAATCTGTCCCCCAGCCTAACTAGCATCTGTGGGATAGAGCTACTCACCTTCAGCAGCATTAAAAAAATTAAAGAACTGACTAAATGGGCATTTGGAAAGTATGGAAAAAAAAAAAAGAAAAAAAAAAGTAGAAGGACTAAAGACCTGGTTGAACAAAAATGGGAATGGCCACCTCACAGAAATGGGCAGCTTTAAATTTTACAGATCCAGCACTTTTTGTTCTGGAAGAAATGATGCAAATTTGAATTTAATAATAAACAACAACAACAAAAAAAAAACCCCAAAAAAAACCAAAAAAAAAGAAAAGAAAAGAAGCAATTCATGCTGGCATTTTTATATTCCCTCTGATTGACCCCAAATGCTACTCAGAGAATTGTGCTGTATGGTGACATCCATAGTCTGGAGTCTGGGATACAGCTTGGAGCAAGACAAGCCCTGCCATGGGAAAGGCCCTGGAAATGTGGAACCCTTCAGGGTCATTCTGACCATCTGAATATTTCTGATTAAGTTTGAACGGGCACAGAAGAAATCAACTCAGTTTCCTGGTAGTAATGTGAATATTCCCAGAAAAAAATCAATACTTTCTCCTGGATAATTTTGGCGGTACAGAAACACCTTTTTGTACTGGAAAAATTGGTTTGACTTAAAATTCCCAAGCAAGTCCCATGATAGTTTGTGGCATTTTTTAAAGTGGACCTGTGGAAATCTCTTGCAGAAAAATGACAAGGATAAGCTCTTCCTTTCCCTATGAGGAAGAATAATGCTATCCTAAAAGTCCGGGAAGTACTAGGAAGACAAGCTCAGTTTTCCTGTGAAAAGAATTCTATTCCCCATTTTATAGCTCGATTGCAACTCAGTAAATAGAAAGATGAACACAAGGCTTTGATTCAAACTCCTAAAACTGATTATCCTGGAGAATTTTGTGTCTCTTAAGCTCCATAGAAATCTCTCGTGATGTCCCGGTTGGGAGGACAAGGTGTTGTCTTTGGGTTTTCACTTGACCTGCAAGGACCACAGGACTGGACTTTTCTGCCCAAAGGACCTTGGGGATGTGGCTGCCAGAGCTGGGAAGAGCCACCTGGGTTGCTGGGTGTCTCTGGGTCCTTTAGGACCCCTTAGGATCTTTTAGACCCTTTAGATCTGTGGTCCAAAGTGAAGCCACGGACAGAACCCCATGGCCTTTTGGGAGCCAGAAGGGCTGGAGATGCCTCTTGCATGTTGCAGCAGAGACCCAAGATGATTTTTGAATGTTGCTCTCAGTAAGTGTAACCATTCCCAGAGCAATCACCACCAAATTTAAAAAATAGCATCAGGAAGAATTATTACTCGAGGGTTTTTAGCAATTACTCAAGTCAACATCATTTGCTGAAATGGGTAATTCTTTATAGGATTGTGGTTTGACTTGAATCTGTTCTTTTTCCATTCCTGTTGTGCAACCTTCCCCTAATTCCTAATTTGCTCTTCTAGACACTTTTCTTAGAAGAAGCAGCAACCCGAGTAAGTTTTTGCTGCTTTTGGCGTCTGTTGCTAGCAAAAAGCCAGCCCAGGGAGGGAAGGAAGGCTGAGTTGTCTTGTACACCCCCAAAATCTGGTATATTTAATTACTGGGCAGTGGATTCCATTGCTCAAACCCATCTGCTGGTGTCACTTTTGGTGTCACTGGGTGTGTTGGGTTAAATTTTGTGTTGGTAGCCGTGAAGAACACGGGCATGGAGGACACCGTGGTAACCCCACAGAGTCACTGTGCCAAATGGCTGCACCGAGCCACCTGAGCAACACCAAATGAACTGGCCTGGCTACCAGAACAAAAATTGGGAGCTCCTGCCAGCTCTGCTCAGGTTTAATTTCTCCCTGTTGCTCTGTGACACCACCCATCTTTAGGGAGGTAGAGATGAGATAATCTCACAAAGCACAGTTGCCCTTAAAAAGGTGCTTAAGGGAGTGTGCAGACCCAGGATCCGAAGGCGAAACCAACTCTTACCGTGATTGTTGTGAACTTACCAAGTTCTAGGCACCTTTAGGCTAAATGTGAATATCAAACACCAAATTATCTCATCCTGTAAAAAACTTCAGTGTTCTGTGTGGTCTAAAAATATCCTTTCTTATCCATGAGACAGTCCTGGTTGAGGTCAATACAGTACAATATCCTCCAACCCTCAAATCTGGGTTTGTGTTCTCATGTTCGATACTGAAATCAAAGGGACAGGAGGAGGATTGTTTCCCATGGCTGAAGAGCAAAGCACATGCATTAGCTTAATAATATTAGTTGTGAGATGCAGAGATAAGAGAGGTGGGTGGGGAGTAGCAATTCCCATCTGAGCCCTAATGGGGACTGTGGGAAAACTTCAGTGGGCAAACCCCAAACCGGGTGAAAGTCGTTGCAGCTGAAACCCCTCACACACCCCAACTCCGTCCAAGTTCACAGAGGTTTTGCAAACCTTTTGACGAACCTGGGCTGAGTTTTAAGCTAATCTGGCCTGAGTTAGACAGTCAGGTGGAAGTGCTCTTGTCTGGGCTGAGTTATGCTCTGTTTTTAAACTCGAAAGCCAATGTGAAATTTAGGAGGTGAGAAACCAACACAGACCCAGGGAACTGAAGATGTTTATAGAGCAATGGAAAACCAGGAGATCACCTGATTCTCTCTGTACCATTTTGTTAAATTTGAGTCATTCGTGGCTACATTTAGAAGGGCTCAGCCAATTCTTGATTATGCCTTTTCTCAGAAATTCTCATTTATGCACTGTTTCCATCACATTGTTGGAGGGCAGATTTGCGTTAAACACTCAGTGTGTCAGTGAAATGAAACCGAGGTGAAATAAACTTTCCAGGTTCTATTATAACTTCTTCAATGCAGAAAGAGTATTTCTGCTGATTCAAGCCTAGAAAAAGCAGTATGGACTCATAGAATGGTTTGGGTTAGAAGGGACCTTAAAGATCACCTATTTCCACCCTCCATCATTCATGGCAATATTATTTCTTTTAAGAACAGTGGAGCTTTGTGGGACAACCTCTGTTGTACCTCTGGGCATGAGGAACACGTGTCCCACAGCGCTTCCTTCTCCTCTTTGGTGACATCTTTGCCAAGGTGCTTCTCCAGGTGCACATTTTCTGTGCAGTTCTTTTCTATGCAGATGCTGCTGCACAAAGGAAAAGCCAGCAAGCAACATCCATAACTCCTGGATCTTGCCCTGCCTTTATTATCTGGGCACACGTTACTACATGCCTTACAGCTGCTGAGGTTGGCTGCTGAGGAGGTGGGTGGTCTTTCACTCCGTCTTCAATCGGCAGCTTGTAACTGGTCATCTGGTGGAGTAGAAAAGCTTGGACCTGCCTGTTTATTTTTTTTTTTCCCAAGGAAATAATACAGAAGAAAAATGTAGAGAGTCAGAGTTATGTTCAAATGTTCAGCCAGACTCTCAGCTGGTTTTGTTTAAGGGAATTTCTGCTGAATCCCGAGCGGCTCAGCCAGGCGATGCTGGCAGTGTAAGCACGTGGCTACTTGCAGTCAAAATATGAAGCTGGCTTTATGCTTTTTTAGAAATATAAAATTAAAAGTATTTGGTGATTGCAGAAGAGTGTGTCCTGTGAATGAGATGCTTCGCTTTACGGTGATTTGTTGTGACTTCCGGAAATTTGAAATACCTGTTATGGATCAGCTCTCACTTAGTGGGGACTGTGTGTGTCAGGCGGTGATTGAAGTTGCAAATCAGTATTCTCCAAGCCTGGAATTTCCAATGGGGAGGCAGATAGCTGCAAAAACATCAGTTTTAAGAATAAAATAAAATGAAACAAGCCGTAATAGGAAAAAAAAGTACTTGACAGGCAAATTTGGTGTTACACGTTCTGCATTTCTTTTCAGTCTTTCAAACTTCCTGAACACTGTAATTTGTTTCTAGTGTTAGCATCACTATCATCAAAGATGTTGGACTCTATTAGCTCAGCTGTCTAAGGGATGTCTTTTTAAAAAGGAGGAGAGTAGGGGGATAAAAACCCCACCCCACCAACAAGTTCAGCCACTTGAATTTAAGCATACTCACTTTTTTTAATATGTCCCTCATTTGCAATCAAGGCAAAGACAGCAGGAGAAATCTCAGTCAACTGCTTGCTTGCCCCAAGATAGGCAGAGGTTTTGCATTAGTTGTGGCTTTGCTGAGGTTGCTCTTCCAAGGCAGGAATGCCGTGTGGAATGACTCGTGCCACAGCATGGACCGAGATTTGGGTTAAACAAAGCCTGTCATTTTACGTTGCAGTTCAAAAATGCCTCTCAGCGGATGTTTCTTTCTACCCATCATTTTTCCTGGGGTAGGGGTGTAGGGGTCCTTCCCTCCAGATTTGTCCCTAATAGTGGCTTATTCAGTTAAAAACAGAGCAGATGTAGCATGGTGGGGTGGAGAGTAACAGATGATCACCAGTTAGATGGAGGAGAAGGTGGGGATCCTCCTGGTTGAGGCTCTGCACTGAAATAGAAGAAATTGGGTCAGACCTTAGCTCTGGTATGATCTCCCTTCCTCAGCATGTCATGGACATCTTCTCCCCTTCTGTTTTTCTGTATTAACTATCTCAGTGTGAGAGGCCGATGGTGGGCGCTGCTGCCATGCTGGTGTCCTGCTCCTTGTCCGGAGCTGTGGCTGGAAAATGCTCCCTTGGCTCCAGAGTTACTGCCTTTCACTGCCAGAGATCAACAAATAGTTCATCATCATGTCCTGGTCTTGCTTTGCCTCTTTTCTGTTTGTAGTTATCAGCAGGATGCAACCTTTGTCAGGCAAGTTATTTATTTGAAATGATTTATCAATTACTTACGTTGCTGAATTAATGAGTAGTTCAGGTTTGCACATGTAGTCAAAGCGAAATGCAGGTTTTTCTTCAAAGCTGGATGGAGCACATGGCATCTTCCTGTTTGGTTGGAGGAATAGAACCCTTTCAAACTGGTTTTCATGGCCAACATGGAAACTAAAGCATGGAATATCAACTTTCTGTGAGTACCTCCCACATTTGATTGAAATTGTCTCCTTTTTGGAGCAATCCCTGGTGGTACCTTCTTGCAGTGGGATACTCAAGGGAAGCAACAAGGGAGACACAGTCAGCCCAGACTGAGAAAACAAAATTTCAATGAACATTCCTAGGAGATATTTGCCGGGTGTCACCAGCTTTGCTCGCGTCTGTTGTTAGTATCTCAAAATGTGGGTTTTTTATGCAGAACACGGGCCAGAGATTTTTTTTTTAAATGTTAGGATTCCAACTTTTTTCTGGGTTTTAGAGCATTTGCCACTCAATTCAGATATCAGCAATTATGTTCTCATGAAAGCCTCTGTATAAAATGAACATGACTGAGGTGAGGGTGGCTCTTTCCCGTTGCTAACTCTCCACTAGGAAAAGAAAAACAAAACCTGTGTAAATCAGTGTCTCTGATGTGATTTGCTTAATTATGTACTAGATGCTAAGGGGTATTAGACCTATGGGTGATCCTTGAAGGGAATGAAGATCACTTGTGTGTTCTCTGCTTCCTCTTGATTTTGTGCTATTTGGTGAATCTGGGATGTTTTGGGGCAGCTGCTGGATCCAAGGGGCTGTGAAAGGTGCAATGCAGCGTGAGAGAGAGGAGGCAGAGTCTGTCATGACCGAGCCACGAGTGATGGAAATGTGCTGTAGGCTAATTTGTTCCTCGTGGAAGAATTACAGGATTTAGGATGGATATACGTCAAAGTGAATGGTTTGCTGCAGGAAAGTGTGTGGGATGAGACTGGATTTAGTCAAGTAGGGAGAGACATGGGGGCTTTGGGGTTTGTTTAGTTTAGGAGGAAGACAGCAGGAGATGGTGGCAGGGACAGGGGGGTGATTGCCCAGGGCAAGGGGTAACGAATTTCCCAAAGTGGTTGATGTTTTGCCTGCTCTTGGATACAGAGCCAGACCTTTATACATTTTCAGACGCTAGTGTTGTGTTATAAACGTATCCAGAGAGCAACATTTTTGTCCCCAAGGTAGGGAACATGAGCAGCCCCAAATTCTAGAACTGACTGTGTTCCACAGGCTTTAGTAACTTTACCACTTTCATCCACAGAAAACTTTTTTCTGATGCACTCAGAAATTTTCCCTCCAGTTCCTTTACTCTTTGCAATGACCTTTTTCTTTTGGTCCAGAATATAAATTGTATTTTTAAGTACAGAAATGCTGCTCACCTGTCACTGAACCTCTGGAGGAAGAGGCTCCATGGGGAACTCGGTTTTGTGCTGATTTTGGGGTGTATGGCAGCTCTGGCCTTTAGTGCTCGATGGTCTGGGGACTCATTTGAACAGAAGGTGACCCAGATTCCTGTTCTTTCTGCCTGACTCATATTAGGGCTGTTTGTCACAATAAACCCTCCAAAGAAATACACGATCTGGAGAACCTCTGCCAAATATCTTAATGGCACTTGAGGTTTGGGCTGGTTACTGACACCAAATGAAACAAAAGCAACTCCCTGACAATAGAAGAAACCATTGCCATTGTGAGAGAAAATCATTTTCAAACACGAAAATGCACCAGCTGGGTCAAGTAACGCTTCTGAAAAATTCTCAGGTGTTACTTTGATATGCTCAGCGAAGGAACTTTAATTTAATGGGACTCAGTTGAAAAGAACCAATCAAGGAACAGTGGAAAAGCTGAATGCCCAACATAAATACCTGCAGTTCCACCCAAACAATGCCATTGTTGGGCTGTAATCAGGAGAGGACTTTCAAACAATGCCTGGAGGCGTCCCTGGCCGGTCGGTGCAGGTAACGAACTCGATGACTAATGCCTGGTGTGTATCTGGGTACACACATTACTGTTTACTAATCTTTTCCTTTCTTAGTCATCTTCAAAAGGCTCCTCAAAGCAGCACAGGGACACCGGGCACTTTTTACAATAAGCAATGTTCTGTTTGTGATACAAGTTGCTGGATGCAGAATTCAACTTTGCTGTAGCTGTGGCTCGCTTGAACGATCTTGACCTGATCTTGAAGGGTTTGAAAGGCTAATCCATTCATTCCTATTCCAGACATACACAGATTAGGCTTCTGTTGAAACAACTTGCACTTTTGAAAATAGCAACAAAACTGCAATCAGCTTTGCATGGGTCTCAAATTTCCAGCCTGGGGAATGATACTGGCCTTTGTGCCCTTCCTTTGCTCCCTTCCCCGAGGAGCACAACTGTGCTGGTCAGCCACAGTGCACTCTTTCTAGCTGATAAATTCAGCAGCTGGAGCTCCCAGGCATGCCTTCTTCTTGATTTCTAGTTTGGGTACACTGTATAGCTTCAGTATGAGGTGAGCTGACGAGTTGTCTTGTGAGGGAGCTTCAGGTGCAGTTTATCTTGGTTCAACATTTACTTTCTTTTGCAGAGTTTGAAACAAGTCTCTCTCAAAAAAAAAAGAAAAAAAGGAAGAAAGGGGAAAAAAAAGCCTGGTATCTTTGAAATAGTCACTTCTCATTTCTCTGTTCAGGTATCAGGTGCTAACAGAAATGTTTCACAGCCAGATCATGCACTGGAGCAAGTGGCATCTGGTCTGTACATCCTCGCATCCTGTGGAGATACACCCACTGTCCCCACACATGCCTGCCTGTGGGCACCTGCACGCAGCTCTGGGTGCCTGTACTTAGCTGATGAGTTCTGATTAGGGGTTGTTAATTTTCATGTTGGTCTGTGGCTGCGTCTCCTGTGCTGTGAGCTGAAGGTAATGGTGTGCTGGGGAGCTGTGCACAGCCTACACGTGTGGGCGGCTGTTTGTTTGTGCCTGTTACCAACCATGAAGGTCAGAGCCTTGATGGAGTGGTGTCCGAACTTCACCTAAACTTGGAAAGCAAAGATACAGTTGTCTCAAGGAACAGGATCGGAATGGGGCAGGCTGGTGAGTGTCCATACAGAAGTGACACCGGTTGTCAACCCCCCTGTGCAGCTACTGATGTATGCACATGTGCTGCTGTTTATATACACATAGAACCATTATATGTGTCCTTTCCATGGAAGTATCTATGTGCAAATTCATCTAACGCTGATCAGAGAAGCACAGAATAGTCTGGGTTGGAAGGGACCTTAAACATCCTCTGAAAACCATCTAAAAACACTGGACAGTTTCCTTGTATAACACGGTGCTGCATAAATCTGACCTGTGGTCCCTGGCTTGTCCAGCTCCATCTTAGAAATTATTTTCTTTGAGGCTCATTCCTTTCATGCAGCAAAATTATGATCCCAGGTGCACAGTGGAGACTTGGGTACTTTTATTTTCCTCTGTGAGCCAACAGGAGAGTTCTGGGGAGGCATGGGCTTCCCTTCAGTGCATCTGGGACTTTGCAAGCAAGGATACCTTGTGCAGTCAACAGACCTGACACAGGCTGTTGGAAAGAGATTGTGGCCCCAGACGGAAAGGTTCTGGTAAGCTTGCATGGACTATTGGCCAGCCCCCTTTCAAACAGGGCATGTGAACAAGTGCCTGCCTCTGAATTGCTGGCAAAAGAATGGTACTTTTGGACATATCCTCGCTGTTGGACCAGCCATGGAAAGGCACCCCAGCAAGGAATGCTCCTCCGCCGATGCTGCCGCTACAGCCTTGACCTATGTGGATGCCTTGCCCAGGCTGGGATATCTGGGGGCTGCGAGTGGGGGAATTCTCCACAGGGCTGGAGGTACAAAGAGTAATTCCTTGCTGCATATTTACAGCCGGCACGGTGTGGTGCGGGCGGGCGGCCTATGCGGGCTGCATAATGAATGAACGAGCGCCTTCCCCGCCCTCCCGTGAGCTCCCGAGGCATTCAAACCCCACGTCTTGACTTCAGACTACGGCAGCACGTCCTGCTCCGACCCTTCACGTGGGCTGCGTTACACTGACAAAGAAAAAGGCTTTTTGTATTGTCTCTGCCAGGCTGACCTTTAGAGTGTTTACTTTTCAATCAGCTTTAAGCAGGCGAGCTTGAACTCCCCGGCGTGAGCAAGTTCAGCGCCGGAGTGCTCTCGCCCAAACATTTGCCAAGATAACGCCGAAGTGACAAATAAACACGAGTTGTTTTTACAGGTGTAAAATCAACAGATCAAATGCTGACCCTGGCCGTGGTGGTGAAGCCGGCCCGCGTTGTGTTTGAAGAATACCACTGCATCATTTACACTTGCAAACCCTTTGTAATCTTAATCTCTTTGTGGCTTTTATGTTATACTGGCCCCCCAAGGTTAAAGAAAGAGATTTAGACCTTAAACACAAATCCAGCCTTCAAGCTCTGGAATTATCTTTGCCTTTAAATGCAACTGATCAATGCCCATTTCTTTTGAAAATAAAACCCTTTTGAACCTTGAAAGCCTTCCACTGTTGAGCTATGTCTAAGTGCCACATGGGGAAATGGGCAGAAAAAAAGCCCATTTTTCCCTTAGTGCTTGCATTAGAGGTCCTAAAGTTCAGTCCAACGCAATCAATTTAATTGGCGCTAGCTCTAGTGACAAATTATACTGGTTTACACTCAAGTGTAGCACAGATTCCTCAAACGCTGGGAAAGAAGGGAGATACACTTCTTGGTCTCTACTTAAAGAGGGCAACAGTATTGGAAAAGGAGCACATTTAATTTATCACTGTCAGAGCAGGTGCAAAGTTTAATTCTAACTAAAAGCATTAAACAATTAACCCAGACAGTCAGGCCCTTCGGAAAACGCTCAGTTGCAGGGAACACATGGACCAGATTACCAATGGAAAAAAAGTCATGGCTCCTCTTTTATTTAAATGAATATCTCCTACCACTAAAAAAAAAAAAGGAAAGGAAAAAAAAAAAGAAAAAAACTTTACAGACTTCTGAAAACTAGTGAACAAAATCCAAGATGGGAAACTCCATCAGAGTGGCAGCAAATAGCTGCCTTTTAAGTAATTCATTGATCTTTGATACTCTATGAATTAGGGAATCTATAACCTGCTGATGGCATCTCTCCATAGTACGGATACACGTGCTTTTCAAAGTGCCTGGCTACTGTTTTCTTCTGCAAGGTAATGTGCTCCTTAGTGTGGGTTTTATCCCTTCGGCATGCTGAAGAGGCACAAGGGCTCTTTGCAAACCAGGCATGGCTTGCCCAGAGGCATTTGCATCCTGTGGTTTCGATTTCATAGAGGAGATTCCCCCAAACTGAGGTCCCATTGGAGAAAGCCGGTAAATCCGTCCTTCAATAATCCTTCCTTCGACAGCAAAGTGAGGTCCCACAGCTATAGCAGGCATCAGTGCTGCCGTGAATTTAAACAGTGCTTTGGCAGGTGAAAATAGTGTTGGATGAGGGGACGAGTGTGGTACAGGTGGTGCAGAATTTGGGGCTAAAAAATCACGTTCTGAAGGACAGCTTGCAGAGCCAGTCTCTCAGACAGCGAGTTTGAGTTAGTTTTGTATCCATGGGTTATGCATTTACAGTAAAATCCATCTTTCTGTGATTGAACAGGAAGAACAATCAGATGTTTTGTCCAAAAGAATCTCGTGTGTATTGTGAAGAAGTGAACTCTTCAGAAGAGTTAACAAGAGAAGAGCCCAAATCCTTCCACAGGGTCTCTGGGCGTATCCTCACTGTCTCCTCAAAGTGGGTAAAAATTCCTGTCATTTCTAGTATGTTTTGTGTTGGTCTAAATTTGAATAGCCAAGGCAATTTAGAAATCTGTCCTTTCTTTCTGAGCCTTTATAAAATATGTGTCTGCAGAGGATAAATCGCTTCATTATATTCCATTATTTTGTGGATAACGTGCTGGTGATATCGAAACAATGGGAATAATAATATTGTTCCCACTCCAGTGCCATCAACAGATTCCCTCCTTCCACCATCATTTCAGCATCATTACCATGTCTCATTGCTTAGACCTTAGGTAGCCAATTTTGAAGCAATTCATCCTCGCAAGAAATGCCAAATGCCCATGTCAGGCGTTCAGGCTGCATTTTTCAAACTCCCAGGTACAAAGCCATGCGGGCTCTAGGGTTCGGATGCTTATGATATTGTGTAAGTAGAGCTGATGTGCTCCAAATGTATTAGAAATGTGACTTTTTTCCTTATTTTTTGAAACTTGCCAAGCATGCTATTGAGCAAAGACTCGTTTTCAGACATGCACAAACAGCCAAATGGCTTGAAATGAGGTGGGATCTTTGCTTATGCATCTGTGAATGGGAATTTAACTCTGCGACTCATAGAGAACTTATCCTCGAGACCTGGAGCAGCACAGAAATTAGATGTGTGGGATTTTGGTGGACTTTGTGACTCTTGCCTTGTGTTTGCATTTGCTCCTCATCTTTTTGGGCTTTGTTGAGGTGGTGGGTGAGACTGGGACTGCTCTGGGAATGGGTACATCTCACACCAGTAACTGCTGAAGGTGCAGCAATGACTGGGGGCTCCCTGGAGAAGGAAGCAGAAGGAAAACGCAAAAGCTACAGAAAAGCTTGCGGAGATATTTTCCTCTTTCTCCCTTCCTTTCTTCCAGAGATTTTAAAATTGTTTTTATCCCTTAAAGTCGAAACCATTTATTACAAATACCAACATGAATTTCCTTGCAGTAGGATAAACACTCAGCTGCTCCACTTATTGGAGTGCTGCAACATAAACAAAACCAGACCCAATGATTTCTGCAGCGAATCCTTCCTCGGGTGGGGAGTGGTGTTTCTGCGTTGCAATCAAGCTGGTGTTTGCCTCCTAACAACACATTCTGAATGACAGCATCCCACGTGTACTTTTATACAGCAGAGAGATAAGGGGAGGCAGAGGAAGGAATACAAATGATCCGCTTGATAATGGCCCTGGCTTTTCTTTGTGTGTTGGGGTGGCACAAGTGAGAGGCAAAGCAAAAAAAGCCCTGGCCATGTCCTCGTGCAAACTGTGAAACTTTAGGTCTTGTCTGCTTCAGTCTCACCGAGGGTCAGGTTGGACCAGAACGAGTCTGGTGGGACTGTCCCCAGTGAAAAAGGGACAAAATTGGATTATTTTATGTCAGTTTTGTGTGTTGGCCTTTCTAGGATTTATTGTCAAGATTTTCCTTTCAGTCCTGAAAGGAATATATGGAATGAAAAGAATGAGGATGAGCAACAATTACAGTTAAAAATTTGGAGTTGCTTTTAGTCACAGGACTCCAAAAGCTGTGACTTTTAAGAAAAGCGTCCGGTTTCCAGAACTTAGATTCGAATTGTGAGATCTTCTACAATCCATTCCCTAAAATTGATGTTTATTTCTTCCTTCCTTTTCCTTCCTGATGTTTATTTCTTTCTTCCTTTAGAACTCCTGGCATCTGAAAATGGGATGGGTTAGAGAGAGCTGGGAATTCTATTTCAAAGCAGCACCAAAATGCTAACAAGAAGGTTCTCTAGATCCCATCATGGTGGAGCATGGAACACGATGTAGCCCATAGCCCTAAAGTAGCTCTGGTGTACTTGCTATGTCTTATTTCAGAGAAAAAGGACTTGGATTTGTTCTCATTTACACCACTGGAAGATTTGTTGCGTATTATAACCTTAAAGTATAATTTTCCACAGCTTTTAAGTCTTTCAGTCATAACAAAATAGTCGTAGCCAACTAATTTGGCCCAGCATAAAAGTAACAATACAAAAATAGTAAAAATATTTTCCCTATCTATGAGTTGCAACATATAAATTGAGTTTAGTAAACTGGGAAAAAACACACCTTAAATTGGATCAAAATGAAAGGTATTGACCATATCCCAGCCAATATTTTGAGGAGGCCAAATCATTTTTTTTTTTTTTTCCCCGTGCTGCAACTCAATTTCTCATGAAAATTGAAATTTTCCTTGCAGTGGGAAACCTTCCTTTATAAGAGGAGGTGGGATCTTCTCTTCAGCCATGTAGCTGTACAACCCCTTTTTTCAGTGTGTTCTGCCATTACCCTTGATCTTAGGACGAGGTGATGAACTCCTCAGGTTTTACTGAACTTTTTCTTAATTGTATACAGCCTTTTATACCAGTTTTACATGTATCACTCTGCAGTTGGTTGAAATGTCTGCTTGGCTTGGTGCTCTGGGGATGAAGGAATCCCTCTGTGATGGGTTATGTGTCCACTTGAGGAGCATTTGCTCAAAACCCTGTCCAACTGGACCTTGAAATGAGTAAATAAAGTTACGTCCCAGAAACATGGTCCTCCTAGGGATGGTAAACACAGCAGGAGAAAGGCTGAGGAGCCTTCTATAAAATGGAGTAACAATTTAAAAAAAAAATCTGTGAATGGAGCAGGACAGGGTGGACTAATCAGTGCTAAATGTGTGGTGCTCCCCCATGGGATTCAGCCACTTCAGGCCGTGAGTAGAGAAAATATTTAAGCGTGTCCTAAAGTGTGTCTTACACTTGAGCAGCATTTGAATTCATATCTAAGGTAAAGCAATTGCTCCAGAATCTCCATTAAAATGAAAATTATCAGGATTGGAGTCACTGTGACTTCAACAGAGGTGGGGTCATGATAGCAAAGCAGGTTTCCTTATGGTATCCCAGTGCAAGCCTTCCTTGGATTTACCTTCCTGGGGAAATGCTTCACAGGCAGTCAGGAGGGCAAAATTCACCCCTGCTGCAAATGATACACCGGGATGCCAAACCTGGATGTGTCCCTGGCCTTTTGTCCAAAGTGTCTGTCAGGAATCTGTGGAGAACCGGGAGAGAAAAGGAGAAGCTGCTCGTAGCGGCGAGCGCGCTAATTCCGGCGGAGCGTGGAAGGGGTTTTGTTGATACGCTCTTTAAAAGCATGATCTGTTTTCTGCTGCTAGTTAAAGAGGGTAGTGGCAGTCTTTAGTGGCTGTGTCAATGTAGCCCATGTTATTATGTACAGATGTGCCAGCTGCAAGTAGGCATTATCTCTTTGATAGTGCTAAGCACTTTACAGTGGGTCAGAGAAGTGCAGCTCTCAACCAATAGATCTAATTGCAATCCTTTTATGCTCTCTATGATTGCAGGTTTCTCCAGCACTATAAACAAATAGTAATCAACTAAACCTGTTACCTCTGAGCAGCGATGTCACGATATGAAATATTAACTGTTCCAAATACAGTAATGATGGTTTAAAACTGTATTTGTTCTTGAAGGTAAAAAATAAGGGAAAAAACCAGGAGCGCTAGAACTGGCAACATGAAGAGCCCTCTGGCTCTCTTTCATCTAATGAAAAATTGTGTCTGTATACATGTTTTATGTGGTCAAATACAGTGTAAATATTGTGTACATTTTTTGCTGTTGCAACAACATATCAACGCCACCACAAATAATCTCTGCCTCCAAATCTACATTTTTTGAAGACACTGTTATGTTAATACAAGAAAAACTTGTGGTTTTTTAGCTCAAGAAATGCTGGACGGGGGCCTTGGATGTGTGGCTGATGAGACAGAGTAGAGCTGGAAGTGGAGAAAGGCCTGGTTTCACCAGTTTTTTCCCATATCTCAAGAAAATTTTTATGGAAGCTCTTCCTGTGTGTTTGGCTTGCTGGGATTTTGGTGAGGGTGAAAGGAGAAGTTATTTGAGGAGCAGACTTTCAAAGTCCTTAAACTGGGAAGAGTCGACTCATGCTTGCAAGCTGGACAGCTTTGGGTTTTGGCCAAGTCTGATTAGGAAATGGGTCCCAGGGACCTGATCCTGCCCATGTTATTGAGCTCTCTTGACCTGTGAAGACTTGGCTTGGGCTGGCTAGTGATAATTCTCCACTGGCCCGACCCCAAAGAGTACCAGAATCAATTAAACCTTTTTTTATGGTGTAGCTGGTGGAGTTTGAGGGCCTGTGCCTTTGTACAATTTAATTTACTGGTTGGTTATAGATGTGGCTTCAGGGAGGTGCAGGTACTTGGATGCACGTGAGGTGTCCATGGCTGACATATCAGCTCCTCAGATGCTGACGGAGCCCCTGGAAACAGCCTGAGCATCTTGAAGCACTGAAATGGGGACTTTCCACGTAAATTGATCATGAAGGAGAGTTTATGAAATTTTTCACGGTTTGGGATTTAATCAGCTCTGATCGATGCAGCCCTAATGCAAGGTGAACTTGTTGATCGCTTCCACTGGAGGGTAAAAAAGCCCAAGGAAAGGCCGGGGCCCTACATGCAGCGTGTGTTTCTCCTTGCTCTCATGCTGATGCAAAGCAAAGTAATTAGCAGAGCGTTGAGGCTGCTCATTGTTACTCATACAGAGGCATAAATAACCCAACCAGCGCCTTCCCACCCCCACCTGCATCTATCTGGTTCTCGGTGTGCCCCCCTCCCCTCCACCCTTTAGCCCCAGGAGCATCCCGGGCTGACCCCCCCGGCGCCCGGCCGAAGGGGGTCAGTGTTAGGCTGGACTTTGTGCCTTCTCCACGCCCCCAGCTCCCACTCATCCGGGGAGTGAGAGATGGAGATCGGGAATTAGAATGTCTTTAAAAAGAAAATAAGCTTTTGTATCAGCCAGCTGGCGAAAGGATAAAGGACTGTGCTCACAAGATGCAATCAAAATTCAACAGTGTTTTATTAAACATGTAATATTATCAAACTAAACAAAAGAGCCCTCAATGGCTGGGAATACAATGCGATACAATTTATTTTATTTTTTTTCCCGTGGTGTCATTCATACAAAAGTGTCATTGAGCATTCGGCTCCCAGTTACGAGCTGCACATGCAAATACCAGTACAGTGGTGGGCTAGGCAGTGGAATGCAGTGTGTCCTGCAGGTAGATCACAGATCATTCAAATTTTTTCTGGGTAACTGCTGAAAACGCTCTGGGACAATGGGTAGCTTAAAGAATTACCCAGCCAAAGAAGCCAAGTTTAATTGTCTGCTAAGGACCTTGGTCAGTCATCAGTTTATCAGATGGTTTCCTCCGAGCCAGCCCTGTTTGCAGGCTCCTGCCCCAGTGCCTCACCCCACAAGGGCTGCAAATCAGCAGCTGGTTTTGCCCTTTATGTTCATTTTTATATTCCACTCTCGATTTGCCTTCCTAGCACCTAATAGAAGTTGGTCATTAACAGATATAATGCTGTGAACAACACTGAACAAAACATTTAGATACCACTCTTCTCTACTTCCATAGTTAATTTTGTACCAGTGAAAAGACACGGACCCAATGCAAAGTCGCGGAGCTTGGATCAGGTCTAGGTTTTGCAGGCACAAAGCTGCTTATATCTGACAGGTTTTGGGGATTCCTGTTAATGGGAGAGCACTGAGTGGTGAAATGAGGATGCTGGAGCTGCTCTCCAGGTCCTGGTGAGGTGCTCATGCTGTGAGGGTGTGGGAGTGTGGGCTGGAGGGGCCAACACATCCATCCCATACTCTTAATCCCACCCCGAGTTAGGTGTAAAGGACAGCTTCAAGCGCAAGGCAGAGGTGAATCAGTTGTAATTATCTCCAAAGAGCAATCAACAATTAAATTGCATTATTAACTCTGAATCTCACTGGAAATATGTGCTATCTTTCTTTTAAATACCTGAGGTATAGCTCTTCCCCTGACTGTATTTACTCGGTGAATTTTGGTCCCTTAAAGGACTGGCAGCCGAACAATCTATCAGTTAAAAAGAGAGGGGGGGAAATTGTGCCTGGCCTCCATCAGCTCAAGCAAGTTGGTGCAAAGGTGTTTGTGAACAGCAGCCCGGGAGCAACTCGTCTGCAAAAGCTTTTCTTCCCTGTAGAACCCCAAAGGCAAGGCAGCATGGAAGGAAAAAAACCAAACCCAAAATCACTAAGAAGCCCTAACCTTGTAACACACAGTTTTTGCTAAAAATATATATTAATAATATATTATTGAGCGGGCATAGATGAAGAAGGCCAGGGAAAGCGTAAGCAATAAGAGTGTGAGCAAGGTCAGTGTTCCTTGCCCGAGGACAGCACAATCAATAAGAGCTGGTCAATACCTGCTTTATTACTACACTCCCACTCCGAGCAAAATCATTTTTAAATTAAGAATATATTTTGCAAAACTGAATTAACGATATTGAATATTTTGCTCTTTGATATGACTAGCCTTCAAAATCAAATTATTAAATATGGAAAAAAGCGTATTGGTTCAGCTAAGGAATTTTTTTTTGTCCCTGGAAAGGAAGTGGATGGTTTGTGATTCCCACTTGTGCCTGGGCATTAAATTACGCTGGATGCTGCCCCTGCCTTTCCTTGAAAGGTGAAATGCAAAGATATTTGGTTTTGTTTCCAAATGGCTCCTTTCTGCTTTGGAGACGAAATACTGATGGATAAAGCTGAGTGTGTAAAATGGAGACTGGCAGAAAACTTCTGCAGAAATTGAGATGTTTGTCTCTCCCCCGTTCGGTGCGTGGAGGATTCAGCCCACCCTAAAACCGCACAATTTTGTGAACCATGCCCACCTTTTCTCCTGCCTTCCCAGGCTTCCCAGCTGATTCACTCGGAGCATATATTGATGGTGTTAATTTGGAGCTGGCGTGGAGGCTTGCTCCAGGCAGGTTACTCAGCGAGGCAGTATCAAAGGGTGAGACATGATCCGTCCCTGCTCCCTGGGGCAGCTCTGCTTTGGCTCTGCTGGATTGTGCCAGGTCGCTCCCACCTTTTGCTCCAAAGTTTAGAGCCTGCAGTAACTTGAGCAAATCTTGTTTCATTGCGTTAAAATGATTACATGGGTTTAGGATGGCCATTTATCACGCTGAATTTTGTTTCCTTTGGAGGGAAGGGAAGAGAAGCTCTTTTATTTAGCTGTATCTGTGTTTTGAAGGCTTAGCTCTGGCAGCCTGGGTGTGAGCTTTGCAAGGACACTGTCAGTCCCACAGTGGTGGTGTGAGAGGAAGGGCAGCGGGTGCTTGGTGCAGAGCAACTGGCTGGGGAGCTTGATCTGGTGTCCAGATGCATGGCTCAAGCCTGGGAGGTGATGTCAGGGCTTTCTTCCTGCAGGAAGATGCTGGTAATAGCCAACTGCCAGCCTCATCTCCCACAGCAGGCTCTCAGGGATGCTGCTCCTCGTCTCCCCTGTCGCTCTCCCCACGCCCCTCCAGTGCCTCACTGGTGTCTGCCACGCACTCCCTTGTTGACATTTGTTCTGCAGTAGCTATCAGTTGCTGGATGCAGGTAGGACATGAGATGGCAATCTCCCCTGAAATTGAGAGTTATTGAAAAGACTCAGGCCTTTAGGGTTGGTTTGTTGGTTGGGGTATTTTTTAAGTTTTACTCTTTTATTGTTTGCTGCTTTACTGCTTCATCTAATTCTCCTCGAAACATTTAGACATGATTCACCCAGGGCAGATGGAGAGCTTTCTCCCTGAAATGTGTCCTGGCTCTTTGAGCATCAAGGGGTAGCTGGATGCTTGAGCTCCAAACCAAAATCCCTCATTTACCTTGTATTGATTGAAATGCTGTAAAATACATGTCTCTTTCAAAGCCCTGCTGGTGCCCCTCTTTATGAGGACCAAGTTGCCTTCAATGCCAGCAGCTCCACAGGGGTGGTTTTCAAGCTGATGAAACCTGTCATGCAGTTTTTGTGGCTGCTTAAACTCATCTGTTACCTCCAGGAGGATATTGGAGAGATTTGACCCAGCAGCTTTTGACCAACGCAGGGACTTCTGATGGGGCTGGAGGCTTGAAGCCACACTTGTGGAGGGGAGAGGTTTAAATTCACATCACCTCTTCTCTGCATCTCTAAGTCTCCAAGAGCACTTGAGTTTATGTTGTTCTGGGGGCACTAAAGCCCTGGCCTGGATGTTGCTGGTTGCATTTGCAGTTAAGGAGGGCTTCCACCACGTGTGGTAGTGGCTCTGATGCAGCAGCTGCCTCTGTTCAGCCCAAAATCCGAGTTAGGGGACTCCTCCTTAATTACCTCCAGAGTAAAAGAAAGGGAAATGGTGGTGTAGTAGCAGGTACATCAGGCTTTTAAGAAGAGAAATCTCAGACCATTTGTAGTTTTTTCCCTGGTGAATTTGGAGGAGGGAGGAAAGGATCCCTAAAAGTAATGAGTTGAGTTCTTGATATTGGGATGGTTTATTGATACCCAGCACTTCCTTCAAGGGTCTTTGTAGGGAGGACTGATACCTCTGTGTTTTCTCCTCTTGTGCAAATTTAGTGGACATGCAGCAAGAATGCATTGAAACAGGTCCTAATGACATTTTTGTTGCCACGGAAAGGGGAAGTCAACATATTAAGCAATTCAGAAGAAAAAAAATCTTTATCTCCTCTCACTCAGCAGTTCGCCTCCAGTGCACTCCCTTTGGAAAAATTAAAAACTTGAATCCAGGGTGATCTCTGACATGCCTGACCCCAGCATTGTGCTGGGACAAATTTTATCAGTTTACTTCGGGATCTTTCCTGCTGCATCCTCAGGGATTCTCTCTCATGTTGGGCATTGTTGGAGGGGATGTGTGGCTCTCCCTCCTGCTTTGTAAACAGAACTTGGCCTCACGAGGTATTTTTAAAGAAAGATATCAGAGGCTGACTGGAGGGTTAATGGGAGATCAAGACAGCTGAACCATGGGAACAGAGGGAGAGGAAGGAGGAGTGTTGTACAAAAAGAGCTAATGGCAAAACCTAAAAGGTGGGATTTGTGAAATGCCTGGTTTTTGTGTGTTGGTGCAGGGACCCCTTAGCTGAACCACTGCAGTGAGTCGCTCTGACACAGCACATCCCTGCTGTTGGTGTCATGCCGCCTCCAGCAAGGATCTGCTGGCCTTGGCCAGCACATCTTAGCTCCAGCGAGGCTCTACTGGCACATGATCTGCACAGAAAAGCTCCTGCAAGCACTGGGAGGGTGGAGAGGGAGAGCCTTAAGACTTTGAATAAACTTGACGCTAAGTCAAAACCCAAACAAAAGGAGGGTGAGGGGGAAGGAGCTGGGTAAATAGCCTTGTTCACCCTTACAGATATTTTATATGTGGCAGTTAATGGTGGTGGTGAGCTAGCTAGTGAGCAGCGAGGAAATACACCTTCCATGGGGCTCGATCCACCGATACAGGGTGGGGGGCAGCCGACCACCCCGGCAGGAAAATGCCCCCGCCGGCATTCTTCTCTGTTTTATTTTATTCTTTCTGTGCACATCGGGGAAGGATCCGGAAGAAAACCAATGGGTTGCATAAAGAAAGCACTTTCCAGAGGCATCCTTTAATTCACAGGGAGCATGCGCCGCCACACCCGCTTGGCGGGACACCTGCAATCTGTAAGGCCCAATTAGTCTTTTCAGAAGTACGATGTCGGAGGGGGAGAAACTTGACCTTCTGGGGCCGGGAGAAAAAAACAAATCTTCCCTTTGATTGCCTTTGGTTAAAGCTGGGAGGGAGGTCGTGCCTCCCCCTGTGGCGCAGGGCAAGGGCTGTATCGACAGAGCCGGCCCCGTTGTGTTTGTGAGTCGGTGCAGGTGCGAGCCGTGGACAAGCAGGTGTTTGTACAGAGGTGACCTTGAGTGTGGGTTCTTGACCTGCCCTTTCCTCCTGACTCATCTTGCCTCGAAAAAGGGCTGCTTTTGGGCTGTGGAGGGCCTGTGAGCTTTCTCTGTATGTAAAAATAACATTATTTAGAGGTCTCTCTTAAGGGCTTCTCTTGAAAGATGCTTTTTGATAATGGGAGAGATGCAGCTCAGATGCTGACGGAGTTGTTTTAAAAGGGTAGGGTTCTGTACAGATTTTTCATCTTTACAGAGAATTTATGCCTTTAAAGGGGTGAAAACAAGCTACTCTGTGCTTGAAAAAATGCGTGGCTGGTGCAGGTTTCATCTGGGGAGGAATCTGGCTCTGTTTGTGAACAGGCTAATGTAAACCAATTTGGAACTGGGGGACATGCTGGGCGGGCTGCTGGGCGAGCTGCTGGGCTCTCTTAGGCAAGGTGTCCTGGGAAACTTAGGCAAATTGTAATTTTCTATTAGTGTTAATAACCTCTTAAACACAGCGAGGGATCAACAGTTCTTCACGGAGATATATATATATATATATATTTATACATATTTATATATATTTATATGTATGTGTGCCCAGGCCAACATTTACACGTGTGTATCGTGCAGATTTCCTGGGCTACTGCCTTCTCACCTTAAACCTAATCTGCAAGTTTATCTCCTGCTTAATTTTGAGTGCATAAGAGTTCAGGTTTGCATTTACTCAAGGAGCAGAGCAGGATGTTTTCTTGGAGAAGCTGCAGCCCTGTGCTCCTGCAGCAGGTCATCCATCAGCCTCCACTCCCACGCTACCTGTCCGATGGCCCCTGTTTTACAGATGGGCAAACTGAGAAGTGGGCAGGAGGAGGGCAAGGGGACTTCATGGGAGAGCCTGTGAGGGCAGGAGGTGACATCCCCAAGTCCTCCTCCATCACATTCATGCCATCTCCCTGAGCTTTGCTGGAATGTGAGCTCTGCCACGTGCTCCCAACCCCAGCCGGGGGGCCAGAAACAAAGGCAAGGCTGAGCAGAGAGATGTGGAGTTGCAAAGAGGCTACTGGTGAGTTACCACAGCGTGAGCTCTCGCGTTAATTAACATCTTCATTAATGAGCTGGGATAAGGAAAATACTTGCAAATTATATCATATGGGGAGGAGCTGCAAATATGGGAATGATACAGGGAAAACTGAAAGATGAGAAACATGGATAAAGGACAATAGGAGACTTAACATGGAAAAATCTTGCGCCCACTAGAATACACTTAGAGCTCCAATGAAGCCTTAAGATCATCCTGGACTGGTGGAAGTTTGCAGGAAGATCTGTCAGCTAAAGGAGGGTCCAAACGTATTGGAGCTCCGTGTACATGGTGTTGGGGGCTGAAGGGGCTGGTTGATAAAGAAAAGACATGGGCACGGTGTGACAAAGAGGGAAAGGAAACTGAAGGTAAATTGTAGAGATTTTGATGAAATTACTGAATGTTGAGAAGAAAACTCCCTGATAGAGGGATGTCTGAGGTTGCTGAGTTGTTCCTGGGATGAATCCATGGAGGCTCCATTGCTTTGTACACTCACAGGTTTGGAGCTCAAGAGGAGCCCTTTGACCACCTGGTCCGACTTTGTGTGTGCACTCTGGGACATCACACGTTTACTCTTGTACTGAACCCAATGACTCCAGTCTGACTGAACTGTGACCAGGGGGCATTTAAAACCAGACTGTGTGGTTTGCTGAGAAATAGGCAACAACCCTGTGTTGTCAGGGAGGCGAGTTTGGTGATCCCAGGGGCCTGTACAGACCCTGTCTTTGCAAGACAAAATGTGAATGTGCAGGTTGAACCGAAAAATCTGAACTCACAAGGAACCAGCCTTCTGGCACCATAGGTTCTGTCAACTCCAAATGGACCTGAAGAACAGGAGCTGTACAGTGTGGAGTGGTTGAGGTTTATGCTTTGCTTGGAGGGAGGCCACTGCTTGGTGTTTGTGTTTGTCAGCCAAATTGTAAAACTTCTCTGGGTAATGTCTGCATCAGGTGGGGCCGGGAGTAAACACTGTGCTATGTGCAGATCTGCAGTGTGTGTACAAGTACAAGTGGTATGAAGCATTGCAGAGGGGGGCTGGGAAAAGTCCTGGCTGTGTCATCATTCCTATCAGACTTAGCTTTGAAATCCCATTGTTAAACAAGGGTATCTCTGCCTGAATCACTTGCAGCTTGTTTTACTTTCTGTGTTTGAAGAGTTGCTCTGTGGGTGATGCCAAGTTGCAGAGCACTACTTTCTACAGATGACAGGAAGGAAAGAGAAGAGATTAAGGGGGACAAACACCCCACAAGCCAAAATATTCTCAATAAATCTTAATTGAAATGGATTAGCAACAAGGACATGCTTCGTATGCGTGTGAGCACACACACAGAGGGATGTTCTGGGGATGAGAAGGGGTCAGACCTGGACTCTGAAAAAGAGTTTTCCACCGATTCCTAATGACTTAAGACAGATCTAAGCAACACCAGCTGGAACCAGACAACTTTGGCTCCAGAATTAGTGTAGATAATTTATCACAGCAGTGCTTGAATAATAAGACTATTGCCGCTTTATTATATCAGCCAGTGTCATAACCAGATAGAAAAGTTTAATATTAACAAGGGGAGCTGCCTTCAGTAAGCGCACGTGAGCGAGCGAGTGCTCTCATTTTTAAAGCCTGTGTGTACTGAAATGTCAGTGTCCTGACCTCGGGGAAAGGAGTTTGTTAAAAAAAAAATACAAATACAAAGTGAATAGTCTCTCCGAAAGGTTTATTTAATCTGTTTCTCTTCCTGCCCTGATTTTTCTTAATGTATTTAAAACTTAATATTTACTCTAGCAAAACAGAATCTATAAAATAGTTTTTGTAGGCTCCTAAATAAGTAGTAGCAGCTCAGCCGGAGCCAGCCAGTAAGCACTGCGAAATATGCATTGTAGAGACATTTGAAGTTGTCCCCAGTGGACAATTTGCACCGTTCAGTGTTAAAAGGCTCTATTTCAGAGCTGCAGAAAGCCCCCCAGATCCCCTGGCTAGGCACGGCGAGTTTACAGATGATGTACTCCACTCAGCCGCCTTGTAGTTTCAGGGCTTAAACGGCTGGCAGGGCAAAGAGGGGATAGTTAAAACTCTCAGGCTGCTGAAATGGAAAAGCCTGGCAAGATTTTATGGCAGAAGGAAAAAAATAATTTTTGAAGGCAAAATGTTGTTGGCTTGACCAGGTGGATGGGCAGGGAGAGGGAGATGTGGGACAGGGGGTGCCTACCGAACATCAAACCTGCACTGAAATGTGAAAATGGGTGAAGTCTGTGTGGCCAGGTAATGTTGCAGGCTGTGCTATTTCCTCTGGTTAAAAAAAAAAAAAAAAAAAATTACTCTGCTTTAGAAATGTATCTGACAGGAGGTGTTTATACAGAAGGTGTTTATACCCATTTTTACCACACTATTGAGTTCTTTCTCCTGAAATTTGGCTTTGGTTTCTTCCCCTCTGAAGGTTAGTAGGGAAGGGAGCAATTCCTCTAATTTTCACTGGCAAAGCATTCCAGTGTGGGAATGTGCTGTGTGTCCTGGTGTCTGTCTGTCTCCTCTGGGGGCCAAACATCCTCACTAACGTGATGATGTCCCCTCTCTGCCACCCAGGACACCCTCTCCAGCCCACAGTCCCTGTGTCCAAACCCCTTTTAAGGGAAAATTGGAATGATTTTAGCTCTTCAGACACACTCCTCATGTCCTGCCACTGTCAGGTAGTGAGGAAATTAAGAATGGGAGCATTCATTCTTCTGGGTTTTTTTTCCCCAAATCATCCTAACTTGTTTATCCACATCTCCTTGTCATTTTGTGGTGGTTTCATGGCTTGAGAAGCTTGTGGTTTTGTTTGGTTTAGGGTTTTAATTTAGGGGGTTTGGCTTGAGATGTTGATGTTTGCGCGGTTGGAGTTTTGGTTTAGGCCTGGCACAGGGTTCTGGGGTTAGGTTGATTTTTTTTTTTCCCCAATTGAAAAATTGCAAGTGTGTTTCTGACACTGGAGAAAACCTGTAGCCTCCTGTTGTGCACAGAGAAATGTGCTAAATTCAAAGAGGCTCCTTAGACTGTCTCTTTTGCTGGAGCTTACACAGGATTTCCCATTACCGCTCAGGGAATGAACAACACACAGAAAATACATAGGCTCTTTTTTCCCTCTTTTCACAAAAAAGGCTCTGAGTGGTATCTGAGCTTTTTTGCCAGCTGGTTAGAAAGGACCCTGCAGGGGGACGGAGGTATGAACATAGGAATAAACTCCAACTTGTATTTTGATTCTTTTAATTTTGAAATTGTGAGTTATTTCCTGCAGGCAGGAGGGTGGACACTGCCTCCAGCACCTCGTTTGCTGGAGAGAATTGAGAGCATTTGGTTTTATCAGCCGCTGGCATGGTAATGAGCCTATTTCTATTGAAATTGGCTCATTACTATTCATTTTTGCTGGCTCCCGACCAACTCATGAACCGCTTTTTGATTTTCAGGGAAGGGAAAAAAAAATAATAAATGTAGGGAGCCGGTCCCATCCACCGATAGATGTGACAATGTGAGGACACGCCGAGCGAGTGTCTGTGCTGTGACCCCCTGGCACAGCTCAGCCCTGACCTGTGCCACCACTGCTGTTGTGGTGGCCATGCTCTCCATCTCCTGGACCCTGGGGTCCTTCCCAGCCGTGCCAAGCAGCGGGATGGGGGTTGTGAGGATTCCAGCAAGGATCCATTCAGTTTATGTGCGAGCTGACCGAATGAGAAGTTGGGTTTTGGGAGGGGATGGGTCCCTATGAGTACTGGAAGGCTGAGTGAGCATCTTCCTATGTCCTATTTATTTGGTGGGCTGGTAGTTCCTGTTTGTGGGGTTTTTGGCAACTTGTCAAATTATGTTATTCAAGTGTATTTAGTGACATTTACATGGTCTTTTTCTTATTTTGAGCAATGTGTAAGTCCTCACACACACACACACACACACACACACGTGTCTGGGAAATGTTTTAGCACCAGGAAAAATCAAAAACTCACATCTTTGAATGTCTGCCTGAAAAATACCTTTCTTCAAAAATGACTGAGCATGTATTAATTATATATGAATGCAATTTTATCCCTGTTATCAGTTTGAAAAAGCTCAGCTGGGCTCTGCCACCTGTACTCACATGTGACTGAAATGCCATTAAACTGTTTTGGCTTATGAAAAGAAGGGATTTCTTGTGCAGGCAAGGACCCACTGGGTTTGGTTGCATCTTTTTCTAGATACCTGGCAGGATACTGGAAGAAGTATCATTTTCAGGTGGGTTGTGTGTAGCCCCTTCTGAAATGACCTTTCATCACTGACTGTTTTATAAAATCTTACTCCTGATGCGAGGGAGAATTTCTTTGGCAGAGAAGCACTAAAGTTTAATTCTATATATGCTTAGACTTTTTTTTTTCCCAAGATAGTTCCCCTTCAAGTTAAGGAATGAAAAATGCTAATAGCTTGCAGTTGAATTGTCTGTATTTAATACTGTTCACTGTGTGCTTCTGTGGAACACTACAAGGGAGAAAGTTTATTTTCTTCTATGATTTGAAAAAAAAAAGTTGAATTGACTACCTTTCAAATACCAAAAAACTGGAAAAACGATAAGCAGACAATGACTTCTATAGAACAAACATTGTCCTCCAGGTAAAAAACTGAATTAAGGACTACAAAATACTTACAACAATTGCTGATACATCTTCAAACTTGCACCATTTTGCACATCATTAAAGAAAATAAACTGTCTGGTTTTGTAGAAGAACTCCAAGTTTCCTTTTGTTTGTTTTTTTCCTTTCTACTGGACTGAAAGTTTA
This sequence comes from Oreocharis arfaki, assembly GCA_013398015.1. NCBI lineage: Eukaryota > Metazoa > Chordata > Aves > Passeriformes > Paramythiidae > Oreocharis > Oreocharis arfaki. The sequence continues at coordinate 164,885 of VZRR01006226.1, forward strand.
TCTCCTCCAGAGCAAAAAGCGCCTTCAAAGTTTGGATTTGAGTTGTTACAGACTTTCGGAATTATTAACGGTGCTGTTACAATCACTGGTGGAGGGAAGTGGCTTGCAGCATGTGTAGGGGAACTTTCAAAGTCCTTTGAGGAAACAGTTCTAGGTTTTCCTTTATGTCTGTGGAGCTTTCTTTGCTGGAGGAGTTGGCACAGTCTCAAGAGTTCTATTCATGTTTCCATCCCTCTGCCCAGTTGATCGGGCTGGCTCTGAGGTACCACGGCTGGCCCAGACTCTACCAGAGGTGAGGACCTCGGTGCAATCTTGTAAAAGCTTTCATCAGCTTTTTTTGGGTCATAACAAATCAAAACAGCCTGACCCAGCTTTTCATCCGAGTGTCTCAGGTCAAGTATATTTACTTCTGTCTGTTTATTTGTAGAACTTTAAATAATCAGCTGTATTTTTGTTGCAGTAAACTGGCCAGAAGTGATCTGTTATCATAGGCTGGAGGGAAATCACAAGAGTGACAGATGTTTGTCTGTGCTCATTATAGAGCTGGAGTTTGTTTAGATTTTCACTGTAAAGATTTTACTTTTGGAATTAGGAAAAAAAAAATAAAAATAAAAAGGTCCCAAATTCAAATCATCCTTGTTTTATATTGTGTAGATCACCTGGGCAAGTCAGCAGGCCTGTTTGTGGTTGGCAAAGTCCTGCCATGTTGTTTCAGGAATCCAAATCTGTTGTACAACTTTTCTAAACAGACCAACAAATGTAGTCACATCTTGTGTCTTCCTGGGGTTCCCCAGCATGGAAAATGCAGGAAGCAATGGAGGAAGCACTGGGAAACCCTGGGTTACCTGGGATTGCAGGAGTATCCAACTGATTTGCCTTAGCAAAATGAGCGTGTAAGATGAAAGGCAATCATGAAGCCAAAACAGAATTGGTCCATGATTTGGAAAAGCTTGCAAACAGCCTTTAGGAGGAGACAGGAAAATGAGATGTCCATAGAGAAATTAGAACATATCTAGTGTCAGAAGCAGCAAAAGGACCTGTGAATCCTGAGTGACGAAGATGTGAAAAACTTATGAGGTGTGGTGATTTTTTCATGGTATCGTTTTGGTGGAGACCTTTTGGTACCACATGAATGTGAGTTTGCTTTTACACCATGGTGTTCTGTCTAATTCCTTAGCTCTGCTTTAATTCTCAGCACCATACCTTGGCTTGTCCTGGAAACAAGCTCCTTTAAAGTTGTTTTCTGGGACCTCCTGATTGAAAGGAATGAAGTTTGTTTCTCTGAACAAAAAGATGAGTGGCTTTGGCTCAGTACTGGACTGGGGCTGATGCAGGACCAAAGAACCACGGTTGGCTTTAGGGACAGCACATGAGAATCACTTTAGGTGCTCTGAGAAACCTACAGTCTGCATGGATTATATGGACAAGGAGAAATGCTGGTTTCACTGGGGGAGAGCTTTGCTCAGGCTGATGCCTGAGCTCACAGTCTGGAATCCACTTTGCTAAGAGAAGTGAGTTTGAAGTGGTTTCATCTAGAATATGGTTCAGGCAGGAACTGGCCTCCAGTGGCAACAAAAGCTATTTTTTCACTCTTCAGGAATAAATTCTTCCCAGTATCTGGTGGCTCTGGGCCAGATCAACCCAGGGAGGAGCAAAGGGAAAAAAATTATGCATGTAATCGAACTGCGTAAGAATTGTTTGAAATGGTCTGAGAGGGCATATGCAGAAATGATGGGATGAAATGGCAAGGAAAAACTTACGTTGAATATTATAACCTCCTAACAGAAAGATACATTAGACTAAGGAGGAATATCCCAAGGGAAATGGTGGAAGCCCCATCGCTTGGATAATTTCTAATTAAACTAGACAAAGCACTTGAGAATATATTGTAAGGGAAAATCCTGTAATGGCAGCAGGCTGGACAGGGTGACCCTATAGGTCTTTTTCATTTCTAATTTCTGTGATTCACTAATGATTAAGTAATTCACAGATAAACTAAACATCCGTATTGCTGGGTCTTATCCGAAACTCACCTCACCTATCAACCTTTTCAAATTTACCAATTAATAGTTAATTAGTTAATGTTTGTAAAGTGCTTTGAAGATGAAAAGTGCTAAGTGCTAAGTATTATTAGAGAAATAGGGATAGATAAACTCATTTTACTTAATTTTGAACCCACTCAAACACTCACGGAGGGCTCAAAATTCAGATTCAGACTGGAGCATTATTGGGTTTGCCTGCCTTGTAGAGGGACTTTCAGTGAGGTTGTTATGCTGTGATTAAAATACAGTTATAATTTTGCTAATGCACTTATCACACATTTCTATATATGGCACAGCAGTTCTAATCCTGATAAAATGTGCATGGAAAGCTATTGTCCCTGTCCTTACACAAGCTGCCATGTACAATACAAGCACTTTGCTTTGTGAGGGAGTGCAAGTAGCACAGAGAACATGAAAGCTGTTTTCTCTTATGGCTTTTACCCTACTGGTTTATGTTGGGTTTGGGGCGGGGGGGAGGTTGTTTAATAGCATCAAATGAGTGAGTAAATATTCAGGAGGAAACTTGACTGAGAATTCCTGAATGATTGTATTTTAAGTCGTCCTTATATCTGTTCTTGCAGATTATTACTGGTACTTGCTGTGGTCTGAGCTGTGACTTTTGTCACCCGGGAAGTGGCACAGTCTCAGGTGTGACAGAGGTGGCATCTGATGTGCACAGTGTGACTGGGGCGCTCAGTGACGTGGTGAGGGTATGGCTGGCTGTGAATGATCTGTAGGGCGGTGAGACTGTAGGTGAAGTTGGTTTAACACAAATTGGGGTAATCCCAATCCTGCTCATCCAGAGTAAGGAAAAACCAGATTGACTTCCCTTGGATAAAGGAGAAAAACTTCCTTTTCTTTTTGAAATGAGAATAAAATAATAATAAAATATCTGTTTATGTTCAGAAACAAAGAGCTGTACAGTAGAGAGAATCATTTCAGTAAGTTCTGGTCTCAATAGAGGACCATGAAGGTGATGAGAGGGATGGAGCACCTCTGCTATAAGGAAAGGCTGAGGGAATTGGGACTGTCCAGTCTGGGAAAGAGAAGGCTTTGGGGTGACCTAGTTGTGGCCTTCCAGTACGTGAAGAAGCTTACAAGAAACATGGAGAGAGACCATTTGCAAGGACCTGGAGTGGCAGGTTAAGGGGGAATGGCTTCGAATGGAAAGCAAGTAGGATTAGATTAGGCATCAGGAAGGAATTCTTCCCTGTGACAGTGGTGAGGCCCTAGCACAGGTTCCCTGGGGAAGCTGTGGATGCCCCATCCCTGGAAGTGTTCAGGGCCAGGTTGGATGGAGCTCTGGGCAACCTGGGATAGTGGAAGGTGTCCCTGCCCATGGCAGGGGGTGGCACTGGATGAGCTTTAAGGTCCCTTCCAATGCAAATCACGCTGTCATTCCGTGGCTGACTGGATCTATGTTACCTTTCCCCTGCCTTCTGCAAGAGGACTTCTTCCCCTGTCCCTGCCTATCCTATCCCTGGATATTTCCTAGGAAATAATTTTCTGGCTTTCAAACACGAGTTTGTGGATCAGTATCTTAAACTCGTTTGTAACAGAGCAAACAAAGCAGTTCCAGGTGGAGCTCACTGATGCCAGGGCAGACAATCTGAGAGCACAAAAATGATTTGGGGGATAAACCCACGTGGTTTGTGGTAGGTTTGCTCATTGCGGTGCGGGAAGAATAAATCTTAGATATCTAATCCTCAAACGAATAATCACAGTGAATGAGTAATTTATAGGTTAAAATGTGTTGAATCAAAGCACTCGTGGAATAATTAGAAAAGGCACACGCTTCTGTGCAAATTGAGGTTCCCCCAGTCTTTGGGATGTGCTAGAAATAGGGAATGACAGCAAATATTTTAATAGGGATGTCAAACAGGTGATAAAGCATGGCACTGAAGAGCAAATAGATATATGGTTTGGGCCTGGAGGAGCAATCCAGGGACCTAGAGGCTTCTTGATGCAACTTCAATATTATTATAAGGCTTTGGGTTATATTCTTGAGGAAAAACAAAGATGGGGAAGCTTATGGTGAGTGGGATAAATCCTAGCTGGATTTACAAAAGGCAGATCATGCCAGTGTGAGATGACATCTCTCTCTGGTAAAATAACAGATTCCTGGGACAAAGGAAATGCAGGAGATCTAATCTGTCTGGACATCAGTGAAGCACTTGATAAAGTGCCACATGGGAAACATCTAGTTAAGTGGGAAGAGATGGGGCTTCTTGTGAGAGTGGTGAGGAATGGCTAAAAGGGGAGACAGCAACGGATTGTGCGAGGGGAAGCATAGGGCAGGAGAAGGGCTCATTAGCAGAGCTCGTCAAGGATCAGTCTGACTCATCTTATTTAACATTTTCATTAATGACCTTGGAGCATAAATTAGGAATGTGCTAATGAAATGTTGGAGTTGACAAAGTTTGGAGACATTGCCAGTGAAAAAGGAGAACCTGAATATACAGGAAAGAAAGTGTGTGGCCTTGGGGGTTGGAATGGGAGTCACGGAATGAAATTTAATAAGAAAAAGCATCAGGACACACACGTAGGAAATAAGGATAACTTCTGTTGCAATGTGACCTCACTGGTAGCAGTAGACACAGATGAAAGGATGGCTCCGGGGCACCAAAGAAACAGGAGAATTGTCCCTAAGATGAGTCAGGTGAGATATTTTAACAGAGATGGGAAGCTGAATGCCATTGCATGGGGTGTCAGTGAGGGAACTTAAACCGGAGCAGTGCAGGGAAGCACTGGTGAGACGGAAGAGGCTGGGAAGCACTGTGTGATGAGAGGAGACAAAAGCAGATTTAGCATATGAAAATGGAGGCACAAAAGGGGTGTGATTGCTGTCAACAAATGCATTGGGACGGTTTCTGAGTGCAAGTGCAATGCTGACACAAAAGAAATTAGCTATAACCTGGTCTTGATGGAATATAGATACGAAACTAGAAAAAGATTCCGAAGGGGATTCCAGTAGGAGTAATGGGGGCAAGAACAGTAGTGTATTCAGAGATAATGTTAGATCTGCCTGTGGAAGGGATGTTATAATTTACATGATAGTCAGGAAACTTACCTGATAACCTGGGCATTCTCATCCACTCTGTCTTCCTGTCTATTCATAGAAAATACGGAGCTGGGCATTGGGCTAAACTCTCAAAATACAGTATTTCCTGTGAGCTGTTCACTCATTTGTGGGAAAACATTACTGATGAATTGGCAGTTCCCTGTAACAACTGTGAAGTACATAATCTTGATGTACACTTTTGTGTGTTCCAAGTAAGAGAATAATAAGGTTGACAATTAATTTAATGTTTGACAGAAATGGGGGGCCCTGGTTGTGAAGTCACACTTCCTCAAACACCTACCCAAAGATGCAATGGTGCCCCTGCATCTGCTCTGTAAGGAATTATAATCGTGGAGGAAGCCAGGTGACTGAGGACCAGATTTTTATTACAGTTTTCCATCAGCCTCAGGTCCAGCCACTGCTAAATTCATCACCACCATATTCTTCATAGGGAGAGCAAGAAATAAGGTATGGTCTGTCCTGTTGTGGAGGATATTTCCAGGGGTTTAAGCCTGCGTTTGAGGCAGGACTGTGGGGTCTGAGCCTCATGGACTGCCAGGCTCACACCTTTCAGCCTGATCTATAAAAGCTTTGACACACCTGGATTATACAAGCATATCAATGAGGGATCCATAGCTCCTGACCATCCAGAAGGCATTTACTGGCTGTGTCCCGTTTGCTTTGCACAGCTCTGGCCCCTGGGCAGTGTAATGGCAGCTGTGACAGAGAAATCCTGCAAGCACAGGGCATCCTGCTGGCTCCTGCCTGCCCAGCTGTGAGAACAGCCCAAACCCGCAATAATCCTAAATTCACCTCCCTTGGGCAGAGCATCCCACCCTGTTATGTCCAGAGAAAGGGCTGAGCTCAGTCACCATCTCCACAAACCTGCTCATTTCCTGCAGACACTGAGCAGGGCTTTCTTTTGCTTTCTCTTTCTTTTGGGAAAGGGCTTTCTTCGCCTTTGAGTTTCCCCTCATTTATTCAGGTGAGCTTTCAGTACCATGAGCAGTACAGCATCCACCTCATCACAAATAATGCCATAAAACTATTCCTAAGATTCCTGTCAAGAACGGGCTTATTACTGTGTGCGACTTGAGCTCCAAATGCAGAAGAGTAGTAGACAAGCTGCTGCTATTCCAGGTGATGAGTGCCTGCACTCACAAAGTGCTTGTCAATATTTTCCATATTTTTGCCTTGCTTTTTGAATAGTTCCAGTCTTGTTTTTCACCCCCTAATGGATGCTCTCTTCCCTCAGCATCCGGGTACCAGTGCAAGTGTGTTGGCACCCTCATTTGGTATTGCTGGTGGAGACTAATTTTTTTTTTTTCCTTCATTCCAAGAAGGGTAAAGACAAAATGGAATATCTGAAAATGGCATAAAAGCAGAAATGGCATTTTTAAACAGCATATTAACAACATTAAAAGCTTTTGTCTGCATGACAGCAAAATGAACATATAGTGTTGTGGACTGGAACAGTTATATTGTAATGGCTTACAATACCCCCTGTGATGAGAGAATGCATCATTTTTAGAACTATTTGATTCACTTAATATACAGGCTGATGCAAACTGTATATAAAAAACATGTAAAATAGCATCAATGAATTTCAAAGTGAACAGCAGATTTTTCTTTGCAAAAACCTTGTCTTCTATGAAAGACTGGTTTTAAAAAATGAGCTGTGTTAATGACACGTGTAAGCTTGATGCATACAAAATATTTTTTCTTTTTTTTTTTAATGGCCTGCAGAATAAATTTGAGCATCAACACAATGCTTCACAGGCTTAACATTTCTCAGCTGCTATGAATCATCAGTGCTAATGTATTCACAACAGACGAGGACCAACTGCTGCTATCAAAGGACTTGCTTGAATAACTGTAATAACTGGAAAATTATTTTGATAGCCTGAAACAATCTAATATATTACAGAATTTTATTAAAATAATATCAAATCAAATTAGCCTGTATCCCCATAATGAATTAAGTAACAGGTTATGCTGATATTAATCTCAGCTAGCTTGCAGGCATTGCAGCAGGAACATTTAATAAGTTGGTCCCTGTTGCTCTGAACTAGCAGAAATCCTCGAATACCCGTGCTTATTCAGAGAAAATACATCAAAAGGCTCTCTCTAAATAATGTGCCCGTTTTTGTGCCTTTGGTGAAATTATTCATAAGGCAAAAAAAAAAAAAAATCTTTGGAAAATCTCATGAGAATTCTGATTAGCTGTTGACCTGTAGAGGAAGCTGTTTTTCATAATCCCCTAAACACTGTCTAATTCTTGCCTCAATCAGCTCTGGAAATGCTGGATTTACCTTAAAATAATGTGATAATGTTTTCTTATCATCTTTAAGTGAAACAGGCAGTAGCAAGATGGTTCCATCGTTTATTTTCTGTGTACTGTAGCCTAGCTCAGATTTAAGCCCTGATCTTTGATCCACGGGCAATTTATGGCTGTGTAGCTACGTAGAACACCCTGCACATGTTCTGCAAGCGTGCCTGCATGCTCCTTCCTTAATGGAAACTTTTATTTTGGGGAGCTGCACAATTCAATATACTTGGTCTCAATATTTAAGCATCACAAAACTTTGAATAAAGCCAAAGATTCCAGCAGGGGCCGAGACTTCAGCAACTCATCACACCTAATGGATTTGTATTTTTAAAAGGCACGGAAGGCTCCACGGTCATTTTGACTCGTAAGTGTTAATGACAGGTTGGTGATGCTGCATAGCCTGAAGAGGTATCCAGAGCTGGCAGAGAACAAAAAAGTGTGTGGAAGAGATGTTTTATCCTATTCATCTTTCCATTTTAAATTATAGTTACCATGGCCACTGCTTTTAGATTATTCAGGAGGTATGATTGCTACATATCTGTGCCTTCACTGTTCATCTTTGGAAGACATGGAAATGTTAAACTAGCTAAAGTAACTGAACTTTTAACTGTGCTAATTATTTATAACCACCCTCGGGATCTCAGTTTCCCACAGTGAGCTTACTAGGACCTGACAACTTTAGATATTCTGCAAGTGGCACCAATGTTATAGTCTAAACAGATTGTGTGACCTTCAGAGATTAATCAGTTAAAACATCCCTTATGAAGCTGTTTTAGATTATTCTTGACAGTAGCTGCTTTTGACAGTAGAAGGTCAGAATCAAAGTCCTTTTTAAAAACTATTCTAAGATTTATGTCTGCATCAAACACAGCAAACATGCAGAAATCGCTGAAGAGTGCTTTAGCCATTGCGTTGTTTAGTACTGATCTGCCTTTTTACTTGTCTTCTTTTTATTATATAAATTGAAATGTGCTCAACTAGGTTAAAATGTTTATGGTCTACACGCATATTGTCAAATTCCTCTTAAATTACTCTTGATTGTTCCTTTCTTTCTTTTTTTTTTTTTTTCTTCTCTTTGATGAGAGGGTTTCAGGGACAAATCTGGGGAATTTTCACATGGCAATATGGGTTTTATTGCCACAAATTCTGAAGCCTTACAGACCAGAAAGGTTGGGGGGGCTGGGGGGGATAGGGGGTGGGGAAATGTTGTAGCTTCTTCAAGCTGTTATTTTGTGAGGAGAAGCATCAAACTCAGCCCATTGAATTAAAATGCCTTGCTCATGAAATATGCGATTCTGTGGGGGAAGGATGCTTTGGCAGCGTCTTCATTTAGTGAAACGTATATTAAGCTCTGTGGTCGATGTCTTACTGAGAAAACCCTTTTCCTAATGTTAAATTATTTTTGTTTGCATTAAAAATAGTTTGCAATCAGTGCAAACCATGGTTAAAATTAGGACCATGCTCCCATTTGTAAATGCCCTGTCCTGAGCAGAGCGAGGCCATTTTTCAGGACTGTGGTGAACACACAGTGTTCGAGTGTCTTGGGCACAAAAATACCCTGTATCTGTATTTGCTGAGTTACAGGGGAAAATATACATGTGTAATCCTGCTGGAGACAGCAGTGCTCCTGCAGCTGAGCACCTTTTCCATTTGAAGGGTATAACTGTGGTATCTGGAGGGCACTGGCCACAGCAACCCAGCCCGCATCCCTCTTGCTTATTTCTTGGAATAACCTGGCTAGACAGACCCACGCAAGGTTAGTTCAAGGTACCTGAGATAAGATCTTTTTTTGTGTTTTCCTTTTTGTCAATGCAGTGCTTGTGAAATGTGCTGGCTTTGACAGCAGCCAGGGCACAGAATTCCCCTCAGTAGACATGAGTGGGGTCCCCAGCAGGGAGCCCCAGCCCTGGACCCTCCCAGGCAGGTTGGTGCTGCTGGAGAAGCCGTGCCAGCTGGGATGGGGTTCATGTGAGGCGGATGCTCCGGGCATGGCGCGGTGTTGTTCACCCAGGTTATGGCAGGTGTTTGGTGGCAAGGACTTTGCAGCGTGACAGGTCCTTAATGGATTTGAACACGTGTCCAAATCCTGTGACAATGACCGCGTGGCAGAGAGCCGTTTTCCCGGAAATGTCTACTTGCTTACCGAGAAACTGTTGTTTTGGAGAAAACGCTCTCTTGCCTTTTGTTACTGTAGCTGTGAGCACACACCAGGCTCCTCTGTGCACCTTCGGGGCTGCCTGTCTGCTACTGCTCGTTGCTCTGCCAGATGGGAACGTGTTGAGATTCACCCTTTGTCTTCTACAGCAGCTGCCCTGAAGCCTCCGGCTCTGTCCCAAACCTCCTGTTTGTATTGCCCACCTCAAACCCTTCCTCTTACCGGCCTTCCTGCACTCTGCCTTGCCTTTCTGGACTTTTCTTTGCTGAGAGACAGAATCTACCCAAGTTGTGGAGAGCTGCAAGCCAAGAGAGCTGTCTTACAGCAGGCTGAGGTGAACTCCTGGCTTCTGTGACAGTCCCCATGGCACAGCCATGTGTGTCCAGCATGGGCTCACCCCGTGCCAACCCATTTGCCCCTTTCGATCCAGCCTCTACCACTGTATGGAGCCATAAATACAACAGCCTGAGGCTCTTCTTGTTGACATCCCAATAGCTGGAACTTATCTCTCCTTAAAATCGGCTTCAGGAAACAGAAGTTTAAAATGCAATATGCTGGGTCAGGAAATTGTAGTCTTTCTTCCTTGAACTCTGAGACTGCACCTAGTGAAAAAGGAGCCACTGCTGTACTTTGATATTTCCTGCAGATTTGAACAAGGAGACAGATGGTTAAAATGCATGGCTCTGTTTTGGAGTATATTAAGAAAGGAGTAGTTGCCGAGGCTGTTGTATTTTGGGGGTGTCTGTGTGTGTCCATTTATATATATTATATAAATATATATTTTTCTTTTATATCTAATTTTTGTTTGGTGTAAAATGATAAGTAACACTGGAACCATTTTTGACCAAATCCCTGCCCACGTGGTTAATGGGAGGAGCAGCAATTGTTTCATAAACAGTGCTCTGCAAAGTTCATTTTATGCCAGAGCAGCTTTTCTAGAACCGGTTTTAAAGTTAATTATCAAAGGCAGGCATCTCCTATCCACCGCCGGTGGCCCCCCGCTGGGTTTGTTGTTCAGCTTTCCTTGGGAAAGAGTCGCTCTACAGAAGATCATCTTTGTGGTGTCACAGTCCGGGGAGCCGAACACGTCCAAGCTAATCAGCTTAGAACATCAGTACCATCTTAATGTGGGATTTGGGACCTTCTAGATGCAGGGTGAGGAGCTGAACTAGTCTGCAAGCACATCACTTTATTCCTTTTGCTTTAAGCAAGAATAATTTGCCTTTTCCCTCTCATCTTTCTTCCTTGTTGTTTTGCCCCTGAAAACTGTGCGGCAAAAGCAACCTCCAGGGTGGACACTAAATCTTCTGATGCAGGCAGAGCAGTGATAACATCTGAACTGAGGGTGCTTTTCCAGGGCATGCTTGACAGATGTAGCAGGGCCTTTTAGGATTTAGTACTGGAGCATATCTATTACCCGCGCTGCAGCACAGCTTGGCAGGAGCTGTGTGGTAATCTCCCATGAATTCTGTCTGACTTATCAGAGCATCTGAACAGGTTCCTGCAGGATGCAGAGTCACTGCACCAAGTTGGGGAGAAACAGACCATACACTTCAAACTCCTTTTAACTCTTGCTGGCCCAAAGCCTTTCCTCCTCTCTGGGAGGAATTGATGCCTTTCTGCCTCTCCTCCTTGTACTTCCCCTCGCTTGCTCTTCTTTTCCCCCGGCATACGACTTCAAGGAGCAGAATCTAATTTCTACGTATCTGAGAGAGTAAGAGTAATTGCTTTAATGGCATGGCAGCCTGCCTATTTCTTTGGCAGAACGTAGTAAATATGATACATGTGGTGGAATTTAAGCTTTCGCTGGTTGCAAGTCCAGGACTCTGTTACATCTAGGAGCGTGTGCTTAACAGCTTTATTCCCTCTCTTCACTGTATGTATTTTATCTCAGTCTTACTGAGCAGAGTATTTAACGTTCCGTCCTCACCCGCGATAACAATTATCTGAGCGTTTTATATTTTTATACACACACACGCACATGCCCACGCACACACACTCGTATATATTAAAATCCACTCCACCAAGATTGATCACAAACACAAAATTGTTTAGATCACAGATTAAAGTTTAATTTTGGAGTTTTGCTTTAGGGTTAGAATTAGCTTCAGAGTGTGAGTTGCATAGGAGGCGCTGTAATTTGTTTTAAGGATAAGGCCTTCAGGCTGCTGTGCATAAAATGAGCATGATTCCTTATTCCCACGGTTGATTTTTGAATGGAAGTGCAATTAGAATTTTTTCACCCAGAAGCGCATACAGTACAGAGCAAAGATAATACCTTGAATGCTTATCAGCTTGGGGAACTTCTCCTGGAATTTTATTTATTGTTCACCTAGCACTAATTCAAAAAAGATCCATGCAAAACCTAACAATACACTTGCTCTTTAATTTGGAGTCTAGTGTGTTTGTAGAGACTCTTGCAGGGGCTTTATTATTACCAAGCGAGATTTCAATGGTGAATTTTAATGTCAGACACAGAAATGTGCAACCAGTTATTTCTGATAGAATGGGAGCTATTACAAACAAAACCCTGATGTAGCAATGGCCTCTGTTAATCCTCAATTGCTGCAGATATTTTCCTGTCACACCAGGAAGCTGCACTGCCGACTGGTATTGAACAGCCACCATCTGCATATGAGAGGTATGTAGATGATATTTTTTCTGATTATCGATGCCGATCACATTCATCTTCCACTGGAAGAACGGAACAATCGATACTCTCAGAATATTCATTTAACCTGTGAGAGAGAGGTGAAGTCCTGCATCCAATTTTTGGATGTCATGGTCACTAAAGAGCCAGATTCTGCCATTTCCACTGCATGATATCAAAAAGACATTGCCTCGGGTAGACACGTGTTAGGCATCACCTCAGTCACCATGAAAAGGAAGCAGGAATTGATATCATAGTTTGGGAAGTCCAGTGTCTTAAAATATTTCTTTTTTCTTAGGAGAATTTTTCAGAACTTCATGCGTGTGTGTACCTGTGTGCATGAATACAGGAGAGAATCTAACAGTGCCCCAGATAAGCTGAATTTGGGTTATTTATACCACATACCTGGCCTGTGTGGGAATCCAGATGGGCCTGGGTGTATGGACAAAAATCCCAACACAGCACCTCTGAAGAGCTGGGCTGCATTAGGATTTTCAGAGCCCAAGGGGAAAGAATTATTTAGGCGAATTGTTCCAAACCAATATTTTTAAAGGCAAGGATTTTCTTCGCAAACCTACATTTGTGGAAGGGTCTCGACACGCCTTGCAAAGAGTGCTCTGTTGCCTCAAGGACTTCCCCCAGTTCAGTGGCCAACACGGTGGGCAACCCAAACCCCAGGAAGGGCTTGAGCCCTCCTTTCTACAGGGGCAGGTGCTGGGACAAACCTTGGAGGAAAGTGTGTCCTTGTGTGCGTTGTTCCTGGGACTGGAGGTCTCCACAGAGCTTCCAGCAACACCAAAACCTTGCCCATAACAGTTCCTTTCATTTGAAACGGGATGTTTTTCTCCCTTATTGAACAATCAAAGAACTTTCTGACATTTATTTTGATGGGAAAAAAAAGAAATCTATTATTACAAGGACCAGGAAGCATAAATCCAGGTTGGCTCTCACACACCTTCCACATAAATTGTATTCAGGTAAATGGTCCCTAAAAATGCCTTGATAGTACAGCGTACATCATAGTTGCTAGAAAAGAAATGTAAAGCTTCCCATTATGAAGGATAATACAAAGAAAGAAATGTATTTTCATTATCCTCCCATAGTTTCAAAGTCTCTCAAGATTTGATTCAGGTCCTAAAGATATTATGAGGCAATATCTATGTTACCTTTGAGTCAACTACCATGTCTTGACACTTGATCAGACTGCAAAAGCTCCTGGAAGAATCAGAAATAAACAATTTCATTCCCCAAACAGGAACCCGTGCAGCAGCGTGAGTAAGAACGCTTTTTTCTCCTCTAAATATGGCTGTGGGTCCTGTAATGCATTTAATCAGAACACAACATTTTTGTACAATCCCTCTTAGAAATACAACCTAGATTTAAAAAAGAGAAATAAATGAAAATCCACAATAAGGACACGTTTTGAAAATTCCAAGAAATAAACTGTGTACGTTGGAAGCATCTCATCCATGCTAGGCAGGAGTGAGAAGCATATTTAAGCTGGGGTGCTGAATAGGTGTATAACTTTATGCCCTTACATTTGCATATGTAAATTCAGGGGTATAGAGGCTGTTGTTATTTTTGCTACCAATTTCTATGTGGTCTTTCCTCTTCTACTTACACTAGGAAAGCTGCATTTCCAGGAATGGCAATATGGGTTGCTGGTTTATTTGGTTTGGTCCTACATAGAGGTCTTAAGCCACAATTTTTCAACCCAAACATACCTATGGAAACTTCTGGAACAGCAGTGGAGAGCTATGAAATAGCACTACTCACCATTTGCTTAGAAAATTGAAAGACTTCTGCTGGTTTTGCTAAATACTGACAGCTTGGGTCCGAAGGGGAAATCTTGTACCTTGTTCTCTTCAGGGCAGATGTTCTTGTCGGGTCTTTGTTTTGATTTTTAAATGACAAGTGATTCTCTTTCATTCTGTGTTTCCTCAAGCACCCACATAGAGTGAATGGCTTCTTCCTCTGGCCTGATACCTCAGGAGGAAAACATTACCTGTGGCAGGACAAAATCAATCTACTTTAACTAGAGGAAAAAAAAAGATGAAAAGGTAGAAGAATGGCCAAGTGACTTTAAGCATGTTTTGAACCTCTACCCAGAGTAGCCTCTGGGTACATGAAGGAATGAGAGGAGCCTGATGGACCCTCTGGTCCCTTAGGAGGGGCTGCCCTGGTTGAGGAGAGGCTGGATGCTTACCCCAGCCACAACACGGAGAGCTCAGGGATTGATGAACCGTATGGTTGCCTGAGCTGCTTCAGGAGTCATTGCTCCTCAGTTTCTCACTTACTGCCACAGTTAAGGACTGAAATACGCTGAGATAATGTTAAGTAGCTGCCCTGGACCATAGCATGGAAAGTGAGTTTTAAAAACCTGGAGAGGAGAATGAGTACAGTGGAAAGAACCAGTATGTTAAAGTTTCTGCTATAACATGCGAGAGCCTAACACCCTGCGGGTAACTGCCCCACACATCCCCACCCAGCGGAGCACATCTTCCTTTCCAAACCCTCAATCCACCTGGTGAATTAAAGGAATAGCTTAATTAATGCTGCCAGTAGAGGGAACTGATGTACATGTGAGTAGATGCGGCAGCATCTCTTCAGGGGAAAAAAAAAAGCAACTTAAAAAGTATAAACACAAGCAAATCCTCTGCACTTCAAGAGGGGTCGAAGGTACCATTCCCAGCACACAGCAGCCAGTGGCTGGGGAGCAAGAAGGGAAGGCCTGGTGTTGTGTCCTTGTTCCTTACTGAGGAGTCCCACCTTCAACAGCATGAGTAGGGTACAAAGGTGGCAGAATTCAGCAGTATGTGAACATGTATCCATGCGGCTTTAGGAAAAGAGATTTTGGATCATTTGGGGGTTTTAAGACTGGTAGACACAGCTTGAAATGGGCTATATGGGCCAAAGCAGCAGGGAAATTTTTTTTTGTTTTGTTTTGTTTTGTTTTTTCAAATTGAGTTCATTTGATATAGATTTATGTAGCATTCATCTTAAAACCCCAAAAGGGCTAAGGTATTGAGGTGAGCTGCTAATGAACTCGCTGATGTCACCGCGTTGACCATTCTTTCTGCTTTCCCCCAGTGTGGGCATCAGAAAATCATGAAGCGAGAGGCAGGGCTGGGAGGTCAGAGAGAATGCATCAGACAGTATTGAGAACAAAATGCAGATGCTTTCAATGACAGCAAAAAAATCAGAAAAAGGCTGATACTAAATAACCCCCCATAACAGAAATCACTGAGCTGGGCTGAATATAACTTTGGAAAGGTTCTGCTCAAAGTCATTATTGCTGAAGTTGTTACCTATGGAAGCATCTGCCAGTCTAGAGGGAGTGGCAAAGCTGAGAAAATGAGCAAAAAATGGACTGCAGGAAATGTGGTGAATTCATTCATTGATTGGCAAAAAGCCTGACTTTGGCTGTAGTTATGGATAACCCCTTTGAAATCCTTTTTTTTCAGAAGTTCTGATGAATGCCTTTATTTTTAGGTATCTGGTATTCACTTGTGCATAGAAAGGAGCAAAGTCATTTGTGTGAAGCCCAAATGTTTTTGGGGGTAGCATCCATGCTTACTTTCAGGTGGATGGTAATTTCTAGTTTTGGTAGCTGAGTATTCTGCTGTTTCTTTTTGAGGATGTGTGAAACTGTGAGGAAGGAAAGACAAACCACCAAAGATAAACCCAAAAACATTGCCTCCTCCTTCCTAATACTAAAATCCATCTCAAATGATATACTTTTCTTCAGGTTCTGAAATACTGAGACAAACGTTTGATGCTTTTTGGTTTGTGTGGAGGTTTTTTTCTTTTTTCTTTTTTCTTTCCTTTCCCTTCCCAATTCAGGTTTCCGGATAGAATTGGAACTGAATGTGCCAAAAATACCAGGATAGAAGCTGTTCTCATGGGTGTTTCCATCTGGAATCTAATGTAGAAATGCCAGAAATCCTGTAGGAAAACCTGTTCTCATGTGGTTTCCTGCCCGGTTCAACGTTTTTGATATGTTGGGAGAGTTTGGATTAGCAGCAGATAAGCAGAGAAACTGGATCTGAATGCCAAACTTTTTTTGAAGTTTTTCCATCCCCACTGGAAGCATTATGAGGCCCATAGGCATAAGGTATAGAGTCTCTCCCCTGCTGGGAAGGGTTTAAAGCTGGCTGCATAGTAATAAACAAATGCATAAATATATTCATGAATGAGTAGGGCTTTGCTCTTTGCTTCTTTGCAAGGCTATTTTAACCACTCTGCTATTTGAGATAATCTTTGTTTATTTGTCCAAATATTTGTATGTTTAGAAAATTTTATGACTCTTAGCAAGAACATGCACCTGGAAAGTTACTTTTTTCAAGTGATTAGTTTTCATTGCTTCCTATTTGTTATTCCGTGATTAAATTTCTTAGGGGTGGCTGCTGGTGATCTGATTAGCTCAAAGAGACCAGCACCAGGTTTCTTTGGGAAAGGTGCTGAGCCCTAGCCTAAGAGGTACAGCAGACTGGATTCTCCTTTCCCAAATCCTGGTCTAAGTACACTAGCACGTAGTATCCAGACCCTGGAGATGTTGATCCTTTCAAGAGGCGAGAGAATCTTGGGCAACCCAGTGGTCTTGTCTCTATGAGATGGGGCTCGTGGAGTAACCCACACTTTTCTCCCCATGTGCTTTTCCCCCCTGCACATTTTCCTGTCATACTTTTCCCCCCTCACACTTTTTCCTGTCACACTTTTCCCTTCATGCTTTTTTCCCGCACCCTTTCCTCCTCTCACTTTTTCCCCCTTTGCACTCTTTCCCGCTCACACTCTTTCCCACTTGCACTTTCCCCCTCGCACTTTTTTCCCCTCAGGTTTTTTCCCCTCACACCTTTTCCTGCTCACACTTTTCCCCTCACATTTTTTCCCGCTCGCACTTTTCCCGCTCACACTTTTTCCCGCTCTCACTTTTTCTCCCTCACGCTTTTTCCCCCTTGCACTTTTTGCCCTCATACTTTTCCTCGTGCAATTTTTCCTCTTCATGCTTCTCCCCTCATGCTTTTTCCCCCTCACGCTTTCCCGCTCGACTTTTCCCCTCATACTTTCCCGCTCTTACTTTTTCCCGCTCACACTTTTTCCCGCTCTCATTTTTTCTCCCTCACACCTTTTTCTGCTCGCACTTTTCCCCTCACGTTTTTCCTCTCATACTTTCCCACTCTCACTTTCTCTCCCTCACGCTTTTTCCCCACTTCCACTTTTTGCCCTCATACTTTTCCCCTTCCAGTTTTTCCTCTTCATG
>VZRR01006227.1:0-30621 GCA_013398015.1 Oreocharis arfaki
GACAGGGGGTACAAGAAAAGAAACAATTCACATGGAAGACCCCCCTCCTGACAACAGAAAATACCAGATGGCTCCCTCTGCCAAGGTATTCAACAATGAGTTGGTGTATGACAATGGCATGCTCTGTACAAACTTGCACCACAAGGATTGTGTACACTGGAAATCTGGGCCTACAGGGGACTGCTTGTTATTTGAATCCCTACAGTAGATTTAACCTCCAGCACAGCTAATTCTCTTCAAGATACTGGGTACCTTGCTTCACGGTGTTCCACTTGTTTCGGTGCACTACTCAATCATCCTTGAGAGAATGCCTTTCCCTCACGCTTGACAGGAGTTGCCTCCAGAGCCTGAGAGTTTCTGTTATCTTCCTAATACCCTTGTCCATGTTCACATCCCAGGACAGGGATTCCAGTTGCTTGGCTTCACTACCATCCAGTTCCATATTGTGGGCTGAGATATCCCAGCACTGGAACAGCCAGGTCACCAGGGGCTCACCTAACTGGCGGCTGAAACCTTTTCACGCATCTTACAGCTCACCCGGGAACATGGATCAGGTGATTTTCTCTGGCCCTGCCTCCTCCTCCCATTCCGAGGGCCCTGCTTTGTCCTCGCTCACTAACTGAACTGATTTGGTCTTGGATTCCTTCTTCTGTGCAGGGGTGACTGCTCCCAGCACGGCTTGTTCCCCTCGTTCAGCTGCAGTTGGTGTGGCCATGGTGGCTGTTCATCTGTTTCCTCCTCCTCCCCTGAGGGTGCTGTCTACTGACCACCAGTGTCCAATAAAGAGTAGCCAGTGCCCAACACACTGCAGTAAGCTGCTCATCTCTGGAGTTGCCACAGCATTCTCCTTGCAAATATTCTGTCACTTTATCAGGGTCCTGTAGTTGTTATGGGGTGAACTTCCAAACCAGCGGAGCAAAGAATTTCTCAAAAAATTGGCCGATTTTCTCGCACATTTCATGCCACTCATGACTATTTCCCCTCTGGACAGGTCTCCAAATGGCCTTCTTGGAAATCTCTGTTCTGCCTCCAAACATGACTCTAAACATAGTGTGGACTGCCCTGAGACACAGCAGACATAGCAACAAGAACATGCTTTCCTTAACATCCAAAGGCAATTCAAAATTCTCAAAAGCTATTGTAACAGGCCCGAAGGAGGAAAAGGGGGAAAAAAAGGGGGGAAATCATCCTTCTCTTGTTCCCCCCACAGACTGGGTATGATTATTAATGGACTCCCAAAGGTAGTGCTGAAGTAAGGGCAGCAGGAGAGCAGCACTGAATACGCATCCCAAAGTACCCTCATTGCCTTTGATGTTATCATGTCATAAACTCATATCCCACAGCACAGCAACAGAGAAATGCCAGTCCTTGTCTCTGCTCTGTAAAAGGTCACCCCGAGGAGCACATACAGGAATATAGGAATATATCCAGGGTTAGGTACCATACCCACAGGAAAGGACCAAGCTACATTGTGACCAGTGGCTCTGGACCAAATACAGCAAATGCTGAGATCAAGTTTGTTTCCAACCTACTCTGGGCAAATCTATTGTTATCTCAACCCTTAGTGCCCCACACTGGGCAACAAATACGTTCAGTCATGGTTTAACCCCAGCCATCAACCAAGCCCAACACATTCGCTTGCTCATTCCCCCATCAGCAAGATCAGGGAGATAATTGGAAGGGTATAACCTGGAAAACTTGTGGTTTGAGATTAAGACAGATTAATCGGGAAAGCAAAGACCATGCACACAAGCAAAGCAAAACAAGGAATTAAGTAATCACTTCCCATGGGCAGGCAGGTGTTCAGCTATTCCAGGAGAGCAGGGCCCCATCACATGTAACAGTTGGGAAGACAAACACCATCACTCCAGATGTCCCCCTCTTTCTCATTCTTCCCCCCACTTTATATTCCGAGCATTGGAAGCACTGGGAACATGGGGGCACTGGGAACACTGGAAGTACTGGGAACAAAGGCAACATGGGGACCACTTGGAACTCCGGGAGCACAGGGAACACTGGGGACGCTGGGAGCACTAAGGGTGTAGTCCCAAAACAGGTTCTTCCCCCAGTGTGCAAGAGTTGAGGTATTTTGTTATTTACAGTTGTGCACAGAAAGGGGGTCTGGGGAGCCAATCTGCAAAGCCAGCACCACACTTATCAAAACTTTTCACTATTTATACATTTAGCAAACAAAACCATTTTTCATTGGCTCTGAGTTACCCGGTTCTGTCATTAATTAGTGTTCTACTTTCTATTGGTTATATGATTCCCTTGCTTCATATGTTAATTAGTCTGCATGCACAGTCTTTCTTCCCTTTTGTGTTGGTGGGTCTCTTGGGTCAGTGGTTGTGAGCCAGTGGTCCCAGTCTCCCCATGCTAGAACTACCTGTTAACCATCTGAGCTGATTTCAGCACAGTTGCTGAGTTGACTTTGTTAGTTTCCTACTTAGCTTGGGAGTTCTGCCAAATGGGAAGTTCTGTACCCTTTGTGTCCACTATCAATAGCATAACCTTGGGCCCAGGCTTTGAAAATCTCACCTGTGCAGAGATCGTTTAACCATGTGAGCCCTAAACCATAATGAGGCAACTCTCTTGACAACCAAGTTATCCTTCAAACATCTAGACATCAGGACACTGGGAACACTGGAAGCTCTCAGGACACTGGGGCACTGGGACTACTGGGAGCACTGGGAGAACTGAGAACGTGAGGATACTGGGAACACTGGAAGCTCTCAGGACACTGGGGCACTGGGACTACTGGGAGCACTGGGAGAACTGAGAACGTGAGGATACTGGGAACACTGGAGACATTGGGAACACTGGGAGCACTGTGGCACAGGGAACTTGAGGGCATGAGGTATATGGGGACGCTACGAGCACTGGGGACACTGGAAGCACTGGGAGCACTGGTAACATGGGCATCGTTGGGGCACTACGAACCTGGGGGCATTTGGAACACTGGGAACACTAGGAGCTCTGGAGCCCTGGGAACATAGCGTCTGAGCATGGGAGCGCACCCGGAACACACCGGGAGCACTGGGGGGGAGGGGGCGGAGCACCGGGAGCAGACACGTGACTGCGCGCGCAAGGCCGCGTGACGTAGTACACGTGCGAGCACCGTCCCGTCCCACGTGACACCGCTGCGCGCGCCTCCGGCGGCGGGCGCGGTCGCGCGCGCGCGCGCGTGTGTATATGTGTGTGCGTTAGTTCCCCCGCCGCTCACGTGACCGGGGTGACTCGGCGCTCACGTGACCGCGCGGCAGGGCCGTGCCGGAGCCGGGGCCGCGCTCGCCATGGGATGCTGCTACAGCAGCGAGGCCGAGGCCTCCGACCAGGTGGGCCTGGCGCCGGGGGGACGCGAGGCCCGCGGCGGGGGCGGCGCCGGGAGGGACGCTCGGCCCCACTCTGGCTCCCCCGGGGGCTGCCCGATCGCGGGGGGGCAGGCGGCGCGCGTCCCCGGCGGGGCCCGGCTCTTCCCCGTTCTCGGGGCAGCCTCTGAGCGCCGCTCCCGCCTGTCGCCGCCTTCGTGTCACTCGTTCCTCGCGTGTCTTGCGCCGCCTCGTGTGTCCCCCTGGTGCCGCGGGCTGGAGGCGGGGGCTCGGAGGTCGTGCCAGATCCTTCCCCCGTCCCGCTGCGGGTGTAAGTCCAAGGCCTCAAACGGCACCGGCGGGAGCAGCGCCAGCTTTTCCGGCTTGGGACAGCCTGGCTGCCGCGCAGCTCGGGGGCTAGGGCAGAACTGGGGCTGTCACCTGTGCCGCGAAATTTAATCCGCGGGTGTGGTGAGAGCTCGGCTGTGACAGCCTGTCCCAGGGGAGCCCAGCCGGCTCCCACTTGTGTCGTGAGAAAGGAGGGAGAAGGGCCTGGGCTAGAGTATCGCAGCAGCATTTCCCAGTAGGAGGAAGGGGAGAGGAAGCTTCTGGCTGAGGAGGAGCTGGTGATGCCAACGACGGCGTGTGTGGAGGAGTGGTTGCACTCCCAGCCCACCATGGGTCACAGGCTGAGTGTCCTCTCATGACAAGGACTTGGAAGGACAAAGAGTTGGAAGGGCTTGAGCATGTCCAAAGAAGGGAGCGGAGCTGGAGAAGGGGCTGAAGCACAAGGAGTGGCTGAGGGAGCTGGGGGGTCTCAGCCTGGAGAAAAGGAGGCTCAGGGATGACCTTCTCACTCTCCACAACTCCCTGACTTGAGGGTGGGGGTCAGGCTCTGCTCCCAGGGAACAAGGGACGAGACATGAGGAAAGGGCCTCAGGTTGTGCCATGGAAGGTTTAGGTCTGATATTCGGGAAAATTTCCCTAAAAGTGTTGTACTGCCCAGAGCAGTGTTGGAGTCCCCATCCCTGGAGGGATTTAAAAGCCGTGTAAATGTGGCACTTGGGGACATGGTTTGGTGGTGGGCTCAGAGGGCTTTTTTTGATTCTGTGATCCTGTTCTCTTGGGTGTTTGTGCCCATGATCTCCCTACTGGGCTCTCCTCACAGTCCCTGCAGCACTATTCAGACAAGCCAGAGGATTTAGGGCTGAGCTGCGGCTCTGCACGTCCTGGAGTGAGTGGGGAAACATGCCCTGTGACTCTGGGAACCCCCAATCCCACGCTGTCCCTGGGCTATGGCAGGTGGAGTTCAGTGGGCTCAGGTGAGCCCCCTGCTATAGCAGGGTGGGGTCTCTGTGGTGCCCAGCCAGGGGTGGGGCCACGGTAAGTTCTCATTAGCTGCAGGGTTTCATGCACTAAGGATGCTGGCTGCAGACTCCTGCCTGCAGCATTGTCAGCTCCAAATGTGCTGCCCGATTTCAGCCACACTTTCTGCCTTTGTGGCTGGGGGGGCTTCAGCTGGGAAAAAGCAAAATAATTGGGTGAAGAGGTGTCTGGCCATTGCCCCAGCAGAGCTGAGGCTGTGCTGGGTTACACTGGGATGCACAGGGAGCCCTCCCGGCAGGTGGAGGGTGAGAGTTGACTTATCCCTTGAGGTTAATGGTGCTGGTGTGGGGAAGCCAGGGCTGATTTTCCTCTTGCCTTTCACTTAGGAGGAAGAGACAAAGCGGCTGCTGGAGCCGGCAGCCAGCCCACCCAACAAGGTGCTGAATGGAGCAGAGCAGAGCTACCACAACCTCCCGTCGGCACGCACCGATGAGCAGGCCATGCTGTCCTCCATCCTTGCCAAAACAGCCATGTAAGCCTCAGGCCATGCCCATGGGGCAGGCAGCACGCCTCGGGGACCAGCGGTCACCCTGGATGTGGCATGCAGCTGGGCGGCTGCCTGGCTGTGGGCCCTGGTGATCTGCCGTATGTGCTATGGGGAAGGGGGGGAGGTGTGGCAGAGCCCCTCGTGTCCCTCTGCCCTCAGACAGCCCCTTCCCTCAGCTTTGAGCCCCATGGGGACACAGAGACAAGACCCCAGACATGAGGTGACCCCTTGGCTGCTGGGCTGGAAATAGGGGCAGGGTTTGGATAAGAAAGTGAGTCCATGGGAATGTGGAGAGGGTGGCTAAGGGGGTAGCAGCACTGTATCCCCTTCAGAGGAGGCTTTTCCTCAAATGCATAGGGGCAATGTGCGGAGAGGGCTGTTGCCAGCCTGGCTGTGAGGGCTTTGGGATGCTCGTAGGCCCCTCTGCTCCTCTGCCTGGCATTGGGGAGCTACTGGCCACTGGTGTGTGTCCAACATGCAGGGCCACAGCAGCTCTGAGCGCTACTTTGCTGGGAGGTGCACACAATGGGACTGTGGCAGGGCCCTGGGCAAGAGCCCAGTTCCTCTGTGAGCCCAGTTCGTCTGTGAGCCCAGGGCGTGGTACCAGGGCTCTCAGGATGTCTGGCAAGCACATTGTCCTCCCAGTCGTTGCTTTTTTCCTCAGGTGGCTGCATGCTAAGGTCCCTGGAGCCCACACCAGCTCCCCCAGCTTCCTGCAGCCTCTGCCTGCCTCTGCCCCAGGGCAGCTGTGGGAAAACAGTCCCTGGCATTTCCCTCCTGGTGAACAGCCACTCCAGCCTGGCACACTTGTGTCTAGCTGGCAGCATTCATTGGGCGAGTTTGGCCTTGGGATGTTTGTTTTGGGGTGCTGACAGGTGCTGGATTTTTTTCTGGTCTGGTTGGAGGATTCTCTGAGATGGGGAGGGAACTCAGGGGGAGCAATGAGTCTCCAGTGGGAGGCACCGTCTTGTGTCTCTGCAGCAACATCATCGATGTGTCGGCAGCGGATTCCCAGGGCATGGAGCAGCACGAGTACATGGACAGAGCCAGGCAGTACAGGTGGGACCTGTGCTTCTCCCCTGGGGTGCCTGCAGTCCCTTCACAGCTGTGTGTGTCCTTGGGCAGGTCCCAGGGGTTTTGGCCTGGCCTCGGCATGTAGCAGGGCTGCCCCATCTCAGAGAGCAGGGTGCAGCCTGCTCAGGGAAGGCCCATGGCAGTGGAGGCGGCAGAGCCCAGGACGGAGGGCTCCTGTGTTCACCCAGCCCTTGGGGCAGATGGTAGGGGGTTGGATGTGACTGCTTCTGCTTGAAAGGTGCCTGTGTTAGAGAGCTGGAAGCTCCCTCATCCTCCTGCTGCAGGAGTGGAGAGGGTTGGAGGCTGGTAGTGCAGCACCACTTCTCTCTCCCTTTCTCCCCATGGGGGTGCCTGGGGGTGCAGCACCCATCCTCTGAGTGTCCCCGTGTCTTGGCATGGCACTGATATTCACTGCTCTCCCCTCACAGCACACGCCTGGCCATGCTCAGCAACAACCTGACGCACTGGAAGAAGCTCCCACTGCTGCCGTCTCTGACTAACCAACCGCACCAAGTGCTCGCCAGCGACCCTGTCCCCTTCGCAGACCTGCAGCAGGTGAGCAGGGCTGCGGTGAGCCCTGGGCCCCTGCGATGCTCCGCAGAGATTCATCCTTATCCTAGAGGAGCAGTGGTGCCGTACTGGCTTGCCCAGAGCCCTGGCAGGACTTGTTGGAGCTGAGGGCAAAGCCTAGGTCAGGTTTAAGGCCTTGTTAGAGCAAAGCCCAGGACAGGCTTAGGGACTCATTAGGGCTGGAGGCTAACCTCCTCTGCCAGTTTCTTTGGGATAACCAGGAGTTGTAGGAGCCACTGGTGGTACAGCCATGTCCTTGTGCCCACAGGTGTCCCGGATAGCTGCCTACGCCTTCAGTGCGCTCTCACAGATCCGTGTCGACGCCAAAGAAGAACTGGTTGTACAGTTTGGCATCCCCTGAGCCTGTCCCCACCACTGCTGCTTCACTGCTTTGGGTTGTTTTTGGTTTTTGCCCCATTTTTTTCTCTTTATATCCCTTCCTTCCCCATGGTGCTGCCACAGAACTTGGACAGATACCCTGTTTCCTACTAAATGCCAAGGTGCCCATCATTGGCACGTCGAGCCCACCTGCATTGCTTGAGGCTTTCTCCTCCTCGTGGGTGGGTGGGTGTGCATGGGGAGGAGGCTGTGTCAGCTGGACGCTGCCTTGCACAGGGATGAGCACAAAGGGAACAGCCGGTGCAAGGAGGCCCTGGTGTGGGTCAGCACTGTGTGCTGGGTCACCAGGATGGGTGGGATGGAGCCAGGCAGATGTGATGCTCTGCGTGCGGCCTGGTGGCTCCATCACCATCCCTTCTCATTTTTACATGTTTAGACCTTTATTTTGGTTTGGTTTTTGGTTTTTTTTTTAATTATTATTATTTTTTGCCACAGTAGATAAAGCCACGTTCATCCAGTGCCTGTCTCCACTGTTCTCCGTCGGACACAGCATGGAGATGATGGGGGAGCCGTGCCATGATGGAGAGGGATACACACATCTGTCTGTCCCTTGTCACTTCTTCCATCATATCCCACGGGGCCAAGAGGACAGGGGGGCAGGGAATATATGATGACCCACACTTAAGGGGAAGGAAGCACCTAGGATTCATAAATGCTCGTGGTCGAAAGGAATGTCAAAAGTCAGAGGGTTTGCAAATAATCAGGAAGTTTTATTAGTAAATCACACACTTGGCATGGAAATTGCAGGGTACCTTTTTATGGATAGGTTTCCCCATCCTGAAGATGGATTTCTCGTTTTCTATGCAAATTAGTTATCATGCGCAGTCTCTTCTTTCAGGTCTTACTGGAAATGGGTCAGAGGGGTTTGGGGGTCTTAATCCCACCCCATAGTCCATGCCCACTTCCTGCCACTCATTCCTGTGGTTAGGCTGTACTACCTTGTCCTTATCAGCAGGAACTACAACGATGTTTTTCCACTGCTGCCGTATCTCACCTTGGCCCCCTTCTCCAGCCACATCTCATTCTTTCTCATGGCGTGTTAATACCAACAGTCCTTGTTTATCACCTACAGTCCTTGGTTGGCTCCACAGCCATCCAGTTATCTATGTTTGGGACATACACATTAGCTCCCTTATCTTCTGGGAATAGGATGCTCCGTGACTTACCTTGGACTGTGGTTTATAGGGTCATTAGAGAGTGGGCTTCAGTATGCATTAGCCCCTAAAAATTGAGAGCTCAGAGGGTCTCACTTTGGGTTGCTGTCTAGAAGGTTGCAAGCAAGTGGGCTTTAGTCATAGTAATTTTCCATCCTGGCCACAATTTGAGTTGGTTGAAGGTTCAATAACAAAACTACTGTTCTACTTGGGTTGTTGCTCAGGCAAGAAAAATAACTTTCCAAGTCTCTTCATTAAAAAACAGATGCTCGTTAAACATCTGTTAGTTCCTTGGAACAGGTTATATCTGATAAGCTCAAGAGGGGCTTAGCCCAGGTGCTGTTTGTGAACGCCAAGGCCTAACAAGCATTTCTCAGGTCTTGGTGGGGCCTGGGTGGTGGCGGGGGGATGTGCCACCACAATCCAGTCCATGACTAAACTCAACTTCTCTATGGGCCTCTACAGAATGAAATAGGGCTGTGGGTGTGGGGACAAGTCCAGGACCTCCCAAGTGAGATGAGGCCCCACTAGTAGGTCAGGGCAGGTTTGGGGGCTGGTGAGAACCCCTGCCCAGCTGGCACTGCAGGGCAGAGTGGGGTGTCTGCATGTGACACACCCCCAGAGTCCCCCCCATGTCCCCTGACTCACTGTGGGCTTCCATGTACTCCTTGCCCTGCGTGTGGCCCCACACAACGCCCTCCACGAGCCCCCCAGGGCTCCTCATGTGTCCTCACCTCTGAGTGGGGGCCTGAGACTCACATTTCCACGTACTGCCCTGGTCCCATGTGTGTCTCTATACCTTCATGGGAGGCCTCTGTCTGTGTCTCTCTTGGTCTCAGGCAGCCCTATAACCCCCTCGCACTAGGGCTTCCCGCGCTTGGATTCTTGCATGTGTCCCCCAGGAGCCCATGGCCCCGCGTGTGTCCCCGTGACCGGCAGAGCGCTCCCCGTTACAGTCTCACGTGTGTCCCGGACCCCTGCGTGTGTCCCGGTGACCGGCAGAGCGCTTCCCGCTACAGTCCCACATGTGTCCCGGACCCCCGCGTGTGTCCCGGTGACCGGCAGAGCGCTTCCCGCTACAGTCTCACGTGTGTCCCGGACCCCGCGATTCGCGGTCCGCCCGCCCGCGTGACGCCCCCCGGCCCGGCGGCGCCCAATGGGCAGCATTGGGGGCGGGCGCTGCCGTTCGAATAAGAGCGGCTGCGGCCCAAACCCCGTCGGCTCCGGTCTAGTACGCAACCACCGGTACGACTGCAGCCCCGGCGACCCCGGTGACGCCGAGGACGCCGAAGACGTACACGATCCTCAGCCACGGTCACGGTACGAGGAAAGCTGAGGTCACCCGCGGGGAGGGGGGCGGGCGCCGGTGGTTCCCTCGGCGGGGGCTCGGGGCCGCAGAGCGAGGTTGTGCCACAGGCGGGCAAGGCGCGAAAACCCTCCGGCCGGCGGGGCACGCCTGTGGCACAGCCTCTGTCTCCGGCCAAGCTCAGCGGCGTTCCCCTCCCTAAGGACAGGAGGGTCCCGGCCGGAGCGTTGGGGCTCGGGCATGTGGTCCTTCGTTTCCCGGGGCTTGGCAAAGTCGGAGCCTTCGCCAGCGGCATTTGGCGGCCTCGTTCCTCGTGGGTTCCTCTGCTGCCCCCAGCGCCGATTTGAAAGAATCTTCTCCTTGTGCCTTTCCTGTGCCGTGCTCGGGGCAGCCCCATCCTCCGGCCCCGAGCCTCCTCAGGCAGCCCAGACGCTGCGGAGATGACTTCCGAGGGTCTCCGGAACAGCAGCCAGGGGTGAGCGTCTCTTCCTCGCCCGACTCCTGCCAGGTCCAGCTGGCGACCCGTAGGGTCCGGGTCCCGTTGAATCCGTGGCCGCGGGGTGTGTGCGTATCGGGGGGAGTTTTTCAGGGTTCAGCTGGGATGTGACTCCAGTCACGTTAGAGGGAGACGTAGCATCGGGGGCCACTCTCTGCCGAACCCCCGGCTTCTCCTGAGCTGCGCTGAGGCCGGGAGCGGGTCTGTGCCTGCCCCACCAGCTCTCCGTCACTCAGAGCCTGGGCAGGGTGACGGCAGTGAGCACGTCCATGGCCAGGGTCGGACGATTCCCCTTCCCCATGGCGCAGCGCCGGAGGTTTCTGTGCCGTGCGCCTTTAACGAGCGCCGCCCCGGCGCGGTGACGTGGGGTGGCTCAGGGCCAGGAAGGGGAACCGCCGCCTTCCAGCCCCGCCGAAGAGAAGCTCAACAACTTTTCTTTTGTGCGTGGCCGCTGGCTCCCCGGCCCTCCCCGACTTGCCAGAGCTCATGGCGGATTAACCCCAGCGCGCCGACGACGGCCGCGCGGCTCCGGTAAGGCGCCAACAAAGACTTTCTGCCTCTTCTGTGTTTTGTTTTCCACGGGGCTGGCGCGGAGGAGGGGGAGGGAGGTGGGGGAGGCGAAGCTCAGGTTGCCCAGCTCCGCCGCAGCGTGCAGTTCCCGGCCCGGCGCCTCGCGAGCCCCCGAGGTGCGGGTCCCCGGGCCGCGGGTGGCCGCTTCGGGCTCGCCAACATCCGGGCGCTCGGGTCGGCGACTGCTCTCTCTCTCCGCCCCGCTCCAGCTGCGGGCCCGTCCGCGCGCGGGGGCTGCCGTGGGTCGCTCACCCTGCCTGGGTGCTTCCCGCAGCCGGACCCCTGGCCTGGGACAGCCCGGGGCCCGCGGGCGCGTCCCCCCGGCAAATTGGCACGTCGGGAGCTCCGGAGCGCGGGCTTGCGTAACGCCGTGTTGTGACCGGAGCGGCGCAGGGGAAAGCGGGGAGGGACAATGCCGCCGCGGCCGCCGCCGCCTCCGGGGCTCGTCCCCCGGTGCCCACCGCCCTCCTGCAGCTGCTCCCTTCGGGGATGCGGCTGGAAGACGCTCACGGCTGCTGGCGGGCTCCCCAACCACTTCCCGCCTGCCAGCACGAATGGCACGTCCTCACGGAGGGTCACGGCGTTGTCTCAGATGTTCAGGGTGGCCAGTGTCACCGGTGACGAGCTAGGCTGTGACCGCGGCAGGAGCGGGTAGCCCTGTCCGTCCAGATCTCACGCCACGCGCCAGTGTGTCTGCAGACTGGTTCCAGTAAAACCCAGCTCACACTGGTGGAATACGGTTTTCTCCGAGGGTCTGCATGCAGTGCTGCACAAGTGCTTTGCCCGGTGCTTTTGGGTCGATTTTTAGGGGGAGGTCCTGGCTGGGACAGTAGGTGCTGAGTGACCTAGCCATGGGACAAGGAGTTGGGTTTTAGCCATATTGGAGGGAGGACCTGTCCTGCTGAGGATCCTGTGCTTCCCAGCTGGACTGACAGCAGTGGAAGCTCCATAGTCCCCAAAGCCACCATGACTGGTTGGCTGTGCTGTGCTGAGCAGCTGCAGATCCCGACCAGGCTCCTGGCCCGTCATGGTGGGGCTGCAATACAGGATGAGGAGCCCCCTCCTCATCTGGGTGACTTTTTGGCTCCCAGCAGTCCCCTCCCCTGGAAGACTATCAGGGTGGCACTGGGGACAGCCAGCGTGGAGGCAAAGGTCGCTGTGAAGGGGATCTGGCAGTGATCCTGGATCTTGTCAGGGTAGTTCATCCCTGCTCCCACCCTGCAGTGCAGCGATGCCCGACGAGCTCCCTGTGCCTCCAGCAGGTGGTTCTTTCACCAGCAGTGGGAAGGGGAGCTGGCAGCGCTTCAATGGCTTGGCCACTGCCTTGTCAGGCAAGAAATGTTAGTGACATTTCGAGGCAAGAGGCATTTCCATCAGGAGGATGAGGAGTCTGAGCAGCAGTTTTCCATTGACCCTTTGTCAGGATCCTAATCTGTGGGAGTGGACCTGGCTGCTGCTCAGCATTGCTCCCCACTCTCTGCCTGTGGGGAAGCAGGAGGATGCTGGCTGCTCCCGCACAGCTGGCCAGATGCTGGGGCACATCTTCCCTTGGTGGGCACAAATGCCTGGTGCTGGGTGCAAGCCATTTAATAATGTAATTACTATACTTTACCTTTTATATCGCCCCACACCTTTGTTGGTGTCTTTAGGTCTGGGCAGTGACCTGGCAGGCTGGCCACGATGTCTCTTCACGGCTCAAGAGTTGCTGCTCTCCTTGCTTGGGTAAGTCCCCCCTCCTCTGCTGGAGCTCACTGCGTAGGTGGGATGTGCTGCTGCCAGCACTGGCAGCGTCGGGGCACAATGCTGGGGCTGGTCACAGGAGGGATTGTGGCTGGGGCAGGTCCTGGGATAGCCCAGGTCCTACTGTTCCCGGGCAGGTGGGTGTTTGCAGGAGAAGCCTTGCTCACCCTTCCTGTTGAGTAACCAGAAATGCTGGAATGGCTTGGTCTGGTCATGGAAACTGCCCGAGAGATGGAGCTGAGCCTGAAGCAGGCAGTGGCTATACTATAAAGGGGTTGTTGGATCTGTTTCACAAAGGACTGCTGTGTCCAAGCAAAGAATCATAGAATAGTTTGGGTTGGAAGAGACTTTTAGCTCATTCAGCTGGAATCCCCTGCCAGGGGCAGGGACACCTCTCACTAGACCAGGTTGCTCCAAGCCCCATCCAACCTGGCCTTGAACACTTCCAGGGATGGGGCAGCTACAGCTTCTCTGGGCAGTCTGTGTCAGAGCCTCACCACCCTCACAGGGAAGAATTTCTTCCCAATATTCAATTTAACTCTGTCCTCTGTCAGTGGGAAGCCATTCCCTCTTGTCCTGTCACTCCAGGCCTTTGTCCAGAGTCCCTCTCCTGCTCTCTTGCAGCCCCTTTAGGCCCTGGCGCAGGCTCTAGGGTCTCCCTTGAGCCTTCTCCTCTCCAGGCTGAACACCCCCAGGTCTCTCAGCCTCTCCAGAGCAGAGGGGCTCCAGCAGTGTGATAAATGGGACCTGTGACAGACTCCCAGATGTGGAGCTGTGGGGATCGTGTTCATCTGTTCCCTGGGCAGGGGTGGTTGGAAGGGGTGGATTTACTCTCACACCCAGACCCGTCTTGCTGTCCCCTGCCATGTCTGGAGGTGGTGGGTGGCACAGCACACTGTTGCCTTGGCTTCTGCCTTCTGATTGTCCCACCCCATTTCTAGGTGAACAGCACAAAGGTTTGTCCTGATCCCCTAAAGGATCTGTCCCAGCTCCAGGACTGCAGTGTCTTCATCAGAATTATCCACAAAATGTGAGTATGGGGAGCTGTGTGCACATTTCAAACGACCCATCTGGGTGTGGGCTGCCTCCTGGAGCCGTGGCCTTGGCCCCCAGGAGCTAAGGGGCTCTCTTCTTGGGCAAGGTGGAAGTGGGGGTCTTGGGGTATTTATTCTTTCTCTGGCATATGAGATGCTGTGATCTCCTTCTCCTCTGTGCCACTGCACAGCCAGGGTCTGCCTGCAGAGCCCTGGGCAGAGCTGTTGGGTCCCACAGAGCTGCCCAGGGAGTGTTTTGGTCAGAGTTCATGTCATTTGAGACCTGTTATCACATCTGGCACTAACATCTGGGTTTGTTCCTGGCATTGAAGAAAAGACCTGAGTGCTACTGCCAGTGGCACAGGGGTTCCTGCAGCTGCACAGGAGATTATTCATTTCCGTTGATGCTGCTCTGGTGAGGAAACAGCCGAGCAAGTTTTCCTGAGTGGCAGCTTTGGGATCTCGAGGAAGCCTTGTATCTGGAAAGCAGTGTAAAGAATGACAGTTTCTGCCTCATGAAGTGCTTCTGTTGCCTGGGGATGTCAGGCTGCTGCTGAGAATAGTGTGGTCAGGATGGAGCCTGTTTGCTCTGTCCTGGGACCTGAGATGGCTGGGCAGGGTGGGAGGAATGCCTCCTTCAGGAATTGTGTTCGTTGTCTGGGAGCAAGGGGCAACTAAAACCTACAAGCCATAATGGGCATCAGAGGTGGGATGCAGCCTGGTAGTTAAGGGGCTGGCAAAACAAATTGAGAGCGTGTGAGGCTGCCATGCATTGCTTTCAAGCCCTTCTGGTGGGAGGCTCACTGGGAGCCTGTCTGCTATAATTACCTCCTGCACAGGGTAAGGAGAGCCTGCTTGGAGCAGGGATCTGCCTGCAGTGGGTGGAGAGGAAGGAGCTGCCTGCACCGCAGATATATTTAGTCAGACCTGGTTAATCTCCTGGGTCTGTGCTCCAGCTTGGATTAGTAGGGATCCCGGTGGCATGTGCTCTCTAAAGAGGCCTGGCCATTGCTTGATAAAGTGGGGTGGCAGCAGGGCAGCCACCACAGCAGCTGGCTGAACTGAGGAGCTCCCGGTGGTACCAGGGGAAGTCCGTGAGGAGGAGCAAATCCTTGTGGCAGCCCTTGTCCTGGGCCAGGTTTCTGGTTTTGGCACCTTGGGAGTAATTGGCAGTACTGAAGCAGTGCTGGTCAGGCTTGATTGGTGTGGGTTTTGGGCATGCTGTTTCTGAGCTGCAATTGGATTCAATGACCCTTGTGGGTCCCTTCCAACTCAGGATATTCCGTGAACTGGCAGCTGCTCAGGAAGAGTGTAGTCACAAATTAGTGCAAGAGGAAGCTTCAGCCTCCCCAAAATCCAGCAAGAAAAGCCCGAGGCTCCATGCATGGACCGGCCCCTGTGGTGCCTCCCAGCTGGTGGGGCCACCACAAGCTCCTTGTGCCGTGCCGGATGCTGGGGCTGGCAGGCGGAGGAGGAAGCAGTGCCGGAGGGGTGTCGCCTGCTCGGCTCCAGCTGCTTTCCCAGCAGGGAGATTCCAGGGGATTCTGCTCCCGTGCACAGCGCAGCTGGCCCTGGCTCTGCTGGCCCTGGTGCAGGGGCGGAAGGCAGAGCCAGCCCCAGCCTCAGTGAACCCCATTGCACAAAACTCAGCGGTGGTGTAATCCCTCCAGAAAGAGTTAATGCAAACCCTGCACTCTTCCAGCCACGGGAGCAAGGACGGGGAGTCTGTGCTGGACCAGCCACTGCCAGAGAGGATCTCCTTCATCCATGGTTTCCTGCAGAGTAAGACCCTCCGCTGGTGCTAGGGAAAGAAACTGCCCCTGCTCAGTGTCCCTGACCCCTGGGGGGGTCTGGTCTGCTGTCTGCAGCTTCCCCCTCCACAAAGTGACCCCCNGTCAGCAGCTTTGTGAGGTGCCAGCAGCTTTCCTGCAGCAGCCTGTGGAAGGGAAAGCTTCGTGATAGGAAACTTCCAGATGTAAATCCTTGCCAGAGCCTGGGTTCAGAGCAAAGGAGGTCCTGGGTGTGTGAAGGGCAGGGTGCCCGTGGCTGCTCTGGTGATGCTGCCTTGGAGCAGTTTTCCTAGTTGGGTACCTGGACTCAAGCTGTTCAAATCCCAGTGGAAAACCTTTACCCAAGCAGAAATCCTGGGAGGAGAAATAGGGAGTATCTCACACTCTTGCTCAGCCTTTCCTGGAGGGAAGACACCATACTCCACCTCGGATCCCACCCTCCAGAGATGGGACTCTATTTGTGCTGATGTCGGAGGGGAGATTGTCTAGGTGGGGAGGCTGGGATTTAGGGTGGAGTTCCAGGGAGGGGAATAAAAGTCAGTCAGAGTTAATGGCCAAGGCTGACCGCTGGGATCTCAGCTCTGGAGCCCATCCTGCCCCTTGTCCCTTCTCCTTGGGGATGCATTACAGTGACCTCCTGGCCATGGGTGTCACCTCGGGAGGCAGTGTGCCCAGTGGCACCTGTACGACTGGGAATTCTGCTTCATGTTGCAGAGCACTGCAGGCACAAATTGGCTGCAGAGAACCTCGTCTCTGCACAGAAACTCCTCGATGGAGAGGAGCTGACACTGGCCAAGGTAATTGCATGGCATGTTTTAGTCCCAGCTGGCACCAATGTGCTTATGACTGGCCTCGGGTCAGTGATGCTTTTCTTGCCTTGCTCAGGTGGCTGTGCTGCTCCTGTATCACACCTCCATGAGCTGCAAGAACCCTGGGGACTGGAATGAATTTGACTACAAGACCCAGGTGATCCCTTTGGGGTTCCTGCTCTGGATCTGGGGTGCAGGGGGAAGCAGCGGTGCCGTTGCGGGGAGGTGCTCCGAGACTTGCCCTCCTGGGTCCCATTGAAAGAGTGTGGAGTGGGCACTGTGGTGCTCGCTGATGGTTTTGGGCTATGAAAAGCTTGTGGCAGCAAGTGTGGGCACCAGCAGAGGCAGGCTGGGAGCTGCCCACTGCCCCATGCCTGCTGTGGTTGCTACCTGTGACCTGCAGCAGAGCCGCTAACTCTGCAGCTCC
This sequence comes from Oreocharis arfaki, assembly GCA_013398015.1. Taxonomy (NCBI): domain Eukaryota; kingdom Metazoa; phylum Chordata; class Aves; order Passeriformes; family Paramythiidae; genus Oreocharis; species Oreocharis arfaki. The sequence continues at coordinate 16,551 of VZRR01006227.1, forward strand.
TCCAACACAGGTCGAACTGGCATCGATCCTCAAATTCGTGCTGGATAACGAGGAGTGCCTGAACGAGAATCTGGAGCCATTTCTGCAGAGGAAAGGTGAGTGCTGGGCCCTGGCTTTTCCTCCTGTTCGTGCTGCTGTAGCTGCCTGGCCGTAAAGGCAGCTGCACCACCTGGATGCCCTCAGCTATAAAAGCGCCCTGTAAACTCCAGGAGTAGGGCTGCCTTAGAACTGCTGGCTCTTCCTACTCAGCAGTACCTCAGCTTTTCCCTGGAGGAGTGGAGCAGGTGGAATGCTGACAGTCTCGTGGTAGCAGAGTGCTGGGGAAGGACTGTGGAGCAGGAGAGATGGAGATGTAGGGCAGGTTTATGGCTTCTTCAGCTGGGCTGTTCCATCCCTACTGGAATTTGTGGTTCCCATGCCCCTGAGATTTCAGCTGCTCAGCCCCTCAGGTATTAAAGATCACAGCCTTCTTCCCCCTTTTTATTTCCAGCAGAGCTGTCCTCGTCCAGTACATCTAGCAGCAGCTTTGAGGAGCATTCCCCACTGTCCCCTCTCCCGCACAAGCGAGAGGTGCATTTCCTGGAGCTGCAGAGGATCTCCTCCTTCCCCAGCACCAAGTACGTCCCCTGCCTCCTGGCTGCCATGGAAAATGAGGAAAGGGGGGAGTGGATAGGGTGGCTTTTGGGACCCGCAGATGTAGCTGGGCTGCACGCTGATTCCCCAGAATGCCCTGTTCTGCCTTGGTGCTGTCCTGCTTGCACATTGCTCAGGTGTGATGTGGGGATGGATGGTGGGGGTGAGCTTGGGCTCTAGCTCCTTTTAGAATCATGGAATCATTCAGGTTGGAAAAGCCCTCTGAGACCATTGAGTCCAGCTGTTCCCCCATCACTGCCAAGGCCACCACTAAACTATGTCTCCAAGTGTCACATCTACATGGTTTTTAAATCCCTCCAGGGATGGGAACTCCACCACTGCCTTGGGTAGTCTATGCCATGGCTGGACAACCCTTTCAGGGAAGGGATTTTCCCAATATCCAACCTAAACCTCCCCTGGCAAAACCTGAGACCATTTCCTCTTGTCCTATCCCTTGTTACCTGAGAAAAGAGACCAACATGCACCTGGCCCTATCCTCCTTTCAGGGAGTTGTAGAAAGTGAGAAGGTCCCCACTGAGCCCTTTCTTCAGTCTGAGCCCCCCAGCTCCCTCAGCTGCTCCTCATCAGACTCATGCTCCAGACCCTTCCCCACCTCTGTTGCCCTTCTCTGGACACATTCGAGCACCTCAGTGTCTTTCTTGTGAGGGGTCCAAGAATGAACCCAGGATTGGAGGTGCCTCATCAGTGCCCAGCACAGGGGGCAGTCACTGTTTCAGCCCTGCTGGGTCACATTATGGGTAATGTGAGGATGCCCTTGGCCACCTGGGCATGCTGGTGGTGGTTTTTGCCCAGCACTTGGAAGTTGGCATTAGTACTGTCAAGAGAAGGAGCATGGCCTTTCTGCTCAAGTGATGTGGCATCAAAGTTATTCCTGTGAACCTGATGCCAAGATGATTTTTGCTTTTGTATTTTCTTCATATATATTCATAGCTCTGTAGACTATTATTGTGTAGTTATATAGTTCCTAGTTGTCTCCAGTATTTTTCTTACCCTCATAGACAGAAAGGCAAAACACATTCCAAAGACCTTATCCTAATCTTGATTCTTCTGGGAACCAAGGACGAGCCACCCTCCCAAGACACCTTCCCATAAACAACTGCAAAAGGGGGGCTCCAGAAGAGGGTTGAACCAGAAGGGAGAGGAACTGATGCCTTAAATATCTAGGAACAAAATAACACACATACAAGGCAATCTTAATATAGGAGGTAATATAAAAGCTGGTCTTTAATTGGAGGCCTCCAGGGGCAAATATGGAAAAATTATTTTTAAGGCATCAGTTCCTTGGGGAGCCAGGCAGGAGAACCTGCCCCAGAGATGGGGGTAGCAGAGTGCATCTGGCTGCATGGGGCTTGCGCTGGCTCGGGATAATTTGGCTCTGTGTGTGCCTCCGTGCAGCCTGCCCAGCACTCCGTCTTCGCCCATGGGGGACATCATGCAGACCCCCCAGTTTCAGTTGCGGCGGCTGAAGGAGCAGCTGGTTTTTGAGAGAGAGAACCGGGAAGAGCTGGAGGTGGAGATGGCGGAGAATCACAAGCTCGTCATGGAGAAGGGTGAGTCGCTAGCAGGATGTCCTGGGGTGCAGGGAGGGGCCTGTGGGGCAGAGATCTCCCCTTGTTTCTCTGACTTTTCTGTTTTGAACCCACCACAACTCTGCTCACACATGGTCCATCCTGCCAGGCCTCAAGTGAGACTCCAGGTTCCTCCTTCCCTCTCGTATTCATTCCCTTATATATCCTGGGCAACAAAAGCCATGACTGAAGCAACACCTATGCTGAGCAGCATCACTGGTAGCCTGGCTCTTTGATCTCCTGCTGCAGAAGGTTTCTGTGCAGAAATGCTGTTGTGGGGGCTTCAGGTGGCATAGAAAGTTGGTAACGGGCCCTTTCTTGCCCCCTTCCCCAGATGCTCAGATCACCATGATGCAGCAGCGGATCGATCGCCTGGTTAAGCTCAACGAGAAGCAAGCTGAAGACCAGCTGGAGCCCAAAGAAATGGAGGAGCTGAGGGAGAAGAACGAGAGGTAGTCCTCCAGGAATGTCCTCTCCTTCCTGCTAGGCGGGACCTTGTCACTCCCACATCCCCAGACTCCATGTTCTTCGTCTCTTCCTGAGCAGCATATGAAACAGGGGAGAAAGCAAACCTTCTTCTTGTTCCTTTGCTGCTGTGCCCTGGTGAGAAGACAGCAGGCACAGAATAAAAAAAGGGTCTAGGTTGGAAGGGACCTTAAAGCTCATTCAGCTGGAATGCCCTGCCATGGGCAGGGACACCTTCCACTAGACTGGGTTGCTCCAAGCTCCATCCAACCTGTCCTTGAACACTTCCAGGGATGGGGCAGCCACTGCTTCTCTAGACAACCTGTGCCAGGGCCTCACCACCCTCACAGGGAGGAATTTCATCCCAATATCCAATCTAATCCTGCTCTCTGTTAGTGGGAAGCCATTCCCTCTTGTTCTGTCACTCCAGACTCTTGTCCAAAGTCTCTCTCCAGCTGTCTTAGAGCCCCTTTAGGTGCTGGAAGATGCTCTGAAGTGTCCCTGAAGCCTTCTCTACTCCAGGCTGAACATCCCCAGGTCTCTCCCAGGCTGTGTCCAGAGCAGAGGGGCTCCAGCAGCCCTTGGAGCATCTCCTCTGGACTTGCTCCAGCAGCTCCACATCCTTCTGGTGCTGGGGACTCCAGAGCTGGAGGCAGCACTGCAGGTGGGGTCCCACCAGAGTGGAGCAGAGGGGCAGAATTCCCTCCTCCCTTGCTGCCCACGCTGTGGGATCAGCCCAGGACACAGCTGTGCCACCACTGCGCTGCCCATGCCCTCAGGGCAGTTATGGCTTGCAGCCCATTTTTATTGCAGTGAGCAGAGATCCAGTCCCAAACCATGCAGCCTGTTCTAATAGCCCACTCTTAACCCAACCCTTGCATGGGAGCAGCTATTCCTGTTACGTGAAAAGAGTGTGCTGCCCATGTGGCTCTCACCTGCCCTGGAAAAGGGGAAGCTTTCAGGGTGATCTTAGAACTCTTGACTCCAGCCCCTTTCCCAGGCCTTGACTTTGATCCTATGAACTGGGCTTGGTCACACACTTGACATCACCTGCCACACTGTGTCCTGGTCTTTGCTCTGTCCCTGTACCATTGTTCACTCAGGAAAGGCTGCCCAACCTCCACTGGAACTGCCGTGTCTTTTTTATCCTTTCCTCACTTATGTCCCTTTGCAGGGGGGTGGCTGGAGTCCCACTGCCCTCAGTTTGGAGTGGCTGGGCTTCTGCAAAGCACAAACATTGCTTATCTCTTCTCTGCTTTGCCACCTGTTGGGACCCAGTTTTACAGCTGGGTTGATGGTAGAGTCACAGCAAGGCATGGAGATCCCTTGGAACTTTTAGTTTCCCTGGCAATATCCAGCAGCACTGATCCCTGGTAATATCCTTGTCTGCCTCCAGCATGCACCCCCTCCTTAACCACCTCCTTTCCCACAGCCTGGTGGGGCGCCTGCATGAGGCCTTCAGGCAGTGCCAAGACCTGAAGACTGAAAAAGCCCAGATGGACCGAAAAATCAACAAGCTCTCCGAGGAGAATGGGGATCTTTCCTTCAAGGTATGGGGTGCAGTGTCCTCTCCATGTCCCCACAGCCCACTTGGTTGTGATGGAACCCGGGAGGAAGATTTGATGGCAGTGCCGGATGCTGGGATGTTTATGGTTCTGCTAATGCCATCTTTGATCCAGTGACCAAGCCTGCCTTGGGCTCTGGATCCTGATCCAAAGAGGAACTGTAGTGGGGGAATGGGGAATGGGTGGAGCTGCCTGCATGTGGTGAGCACCCAGAACCTAGAATCCCCATGGGTGCTGCAGCTCTTGGGAGTGGGGAGTAGGCAGGGCCCTGGACAGCAAAGGCACACTCTGACCCTCTTTTGGGCTGGGGGGATTTTCACTTGGCAGCTGCGAGAGATCGCCAGCAATATGGTCCAACTGCAGCGAGCCCTGAATGAGCTCTCGGAGGAGCACAACACTGCCATGGCACAGTCGCAGGAAAAGCAGCGACAGCTGGAGAAGGAGCTGCATGCTGCCCTGCAGGACAAGGTCAGGGGGCCCTGGGAGTGGTGGGTATCCCCCTGTAGCTCCCCCATAGCCCCCCCACCTGGGGGCCATGCCAACTGCAAGCAGGGTGCAGCAGCCAGGAGCCTTCTGCCCACTTGTGCCAGCACATGGGGAGAAGCTGTGTAATTGCCAGCTCCTGTGGGAAGCTTGTCCCTGTTCCTTGGAAGGGTTCCCCGTGTGGGGACAGGTTCCTATCCTTCCAGTAGGGAGAGACAAAGCTGCTGGAAAAGTGTGGTGTCAGTACTGACTGGATGACCGTGCCTCTCCTTGGTTGGCTCTTCTGCCTCGCACCATGCTCAGTCCCATCTCTGTCCCCAGAAATGCTCAGAAGAGAAAATCGAGATTCTACAGGGGAAGATTTCTCTGCTGGAGGACCAGCTGGCCAAGCTGGAGGAGTGCAGCACCCAGGAGAAGGGAGAAGTCATGGGGGATGTTTTGAAGGTACATTGGGGTTCCTGCAGCAAGGGCTTGAATGGTAGACTGCTCCAGCTGGAGAGAGCAGCAGGTGCCAGGAGATGCATGGCAAAGCCATGTGGGGCAGACCCTGCTGCTCCCTGCTTCTGGATAGGGGATGTGGGGCTGAGCACTCTGGGGGAGCCCCTTTTGGGCTGAATTTACAAATACTGCTCCCAGGGAGCTGCTGGTGCCCCCAGCATCCCACATGAATTGGTTGTGAAGGGAGCATCTCCTGCATGGTGAGAAAAAGGTGTTTGGTCCAAGGGAGCAGAGTGGCACAAGGCTGAGGGGAAAGCAAGGTGTGCTGGTGACGGGAAGGAAGGCAGGCACTGGGCAGCTCCCAGTGGGATGCAGCACGTGGGGCTGTGGTGAGCATGTTGGCTGCAGCTTGAGTAATGCCTGGGGGTGCAGGTTTTGTCCCTGTAGTAGTCTGACCTTGCCTGGGCACCAGGTGCCCACCAAGTCCCTCTATCACTCCCCTTCCCAGAGGGACAGGGGAGAGAAAAATAAGAAGGAAAAGGACTAGTCGGTTGAGATAAGGCAGTTTACTAAGGGAAGAAAGGAAGAGTGAAAATTTCTGTGTGCATAAGCAAAGAGAAAAGTTAATCTCTACTTCCCATCAGCGAGTGATGTTCAGACACTTCCTGGGAAACAGGGCTTCAGAACATGGAGTAGTTGCTCCCCCAAGGCAAACACTGAAATAACAAATGGCCCCTGTTCCTCCTACATCTCTTAGCTTTTATAGCTGAACTGACAGCATATGGTGTGGAATATTCGTTTGGTTAATTTGGGCCAGTTGGCCTCATTGTGTCCCCTCCCAGGATCTTGCCCACTCCCAGACCCTTGATGGGCGGGAAGGTAGAGTTCCTTTTCCCTTAGCTCTCACAGTGCTGTGCTTTGCATGGGTAGCTGGAAAGGTGTTGATAGCACACCAATGTTTTGGCTACTGCTGAGCAGCACTATCTCTCTGTCTCAGTCAGACCCAATACAGTCTCCCTGCTCTTCTCTTTGCCAGCTGGAGGAGCTGAAGCAGGAGGTGTCCAGCCTCACGGCCAAAGGAATGCGGCTGGAGGAGGAGAAGCAGCAGCTGGACAGCCTTGTCACCAGCCTCCAGAGCTCCCTCTCTGAGAGCCACCGGGCCCGAGAGAGGCTGAAGCGAGACCTACAGGCACGGGCTGCTGAGGGGCAGGCTGAGCGGCTGGCTGCCCTCAGTGTCCAGCATGAGCAGACCCTGCGGGAAAGAGATGCTGCCCTGCAGCAGCTCCAGCAGACCAATGCATCCCTGAGCAGCCAGCTGCAGGCCGTGGATGAGGAGAAGGCTGCACTGAGCCTCAAGGTCAGTGAACTGGAAGCCCAGATCCTGGAGCTGGGTGCCCAACGGCAGCAGGGAGTGGCAGCAGAGGCACTGAAAGCCCAGCTGCAGGAGCTGGAGGGCAGACTAAAGGAGAGCCAGCAGAGGCTGGCCGAGAGGGAGAAGCTGGCCCGGGAGAACAGCCGCCTGCAGGAGCAGCTGCTCTTCCTGGAGGAATCCTTGCGGAACACTGAGGGTATCTTGGAGGACGAGAAGAGACGGGCAGCTGAGTGCCTAGAGGGCAACCTGGCCAGGATCGCTGAGCTGGAGGCAGAAAGACAGCAGCTGGTTCAGGACCGGGAGCCAGCTCTGCCAGAGCGGGGTGAGGAGCTGGCCCCATGCCAGGTGCTGGAGGAGAGCCAGGAGCAGCCGCTGGGAGCCTCTCCTGCTGCCCGAGGGGAGGATGAAGAGTGCAGGCGGCTGAAGGAGGAAATGCAGGCACTGAGCCGGGAGCATGGCCGGGCCTGCCAGCAGCTGCAGGCTGAGCAGGAGAAGGTGGCTGCACTGGAGGCCCAGGCAGAGCGGCTGGCTGGCCTCCAGGCTGACCTGTCCAGTGCTCAGTCATGGGCGAAGGAGAAGGAGAGTGAGGAGCAGAAGCTGAGGGCTGAGATTTCCTCCCTGCAGGAGAAGATGGCTGTGGCAGAGCAAACAGCAGCCCAGCGCGTGTCCCGGCTGGAGGCGGATGCCCAGAGAGCCGCTGAGGCGCTGGAGGGAGTCTCCCAGCAGCTCTCCCAGGAGAAGCTCAAATCCAAGGAGCTGGAAGGCACCATGGAGCAGCTGCAGATTGCAGAGAAGGAGCTGGTGTCCCTCCGCTCTGCTATGCAGGAGAAGGAGAGCTGGAAGGAGCAAGTGTCCCAGTGTGTCCAGGAGATGGAGAGGAAGAATAGCCTGATCAGCAGCCTAGAGCATGAGGTCTCCATCCTCCATCGCCAGGTGACGGAGAAGGAAGGGGAGAGCAAGGAGCTGAAACGCCTGATCCTGGCTGAATCGGAGAAGAGCAAGAAGCTGGAGGAGAGGCTGCGGGTGCTGCAGACAGAGATGGCCACTGCAGCCTCCCGTGCAGCTGAGAGGTGCTCATTGATGAAGGTGGAGGTGCAGCGGTGCCAGGAAGAGATGGAGAAGCAGCGGATGACCATTGAGGCTCTGAAGAGGGACCGCCATTGCCAGAGCGAGCGGGAGGATGAGCTGCGGCAGGAGGCGAAGGTCTGCCAGGACAAGTGCCTACAGAAGGACCAGCTCCTGGCTGCCCTGCAGCAGGAGCTCGACAGTGCTCAGGCCAAGCGTGCCTCCCTGGAAAGCCAGCATCAGCAGGACCTGGAGCAGAGAGCAAAAGCCGTGTCCATGCTGCAAGCCGAGCTAGCGCAGGCCAAGCTGGAGGTGGCTGAGGTGCCTTCACTGCGGGAGCAGTTGGCAGAACAGGACCGGGCCATTCAGCGGCTGCAGGCTGAGGCAGCAGAGGCGGGGGCACAGCTGGCAGGGCTGCAACAGGCCAATGCTCGGCTGGCCGAGGAGAACCAGGGGCTCAGCAGGAGCCGCAGCCAGGGGCAGCAGCAGCTTGAGGCGGAACTGAGCCAGGCCAAGGAGCGGCACATGCAGGAGCTGGAGCAGCTGAGGGCAGCATCTGAGGAGCTGGTGACCAGCAGCAGGCAGGAGGCTAAGGAGGCAGTGCGGAAGCTGGAGGACACGAGTAAGGAGTATGAGAGCAGCAAAGCAGCAGCCCTGGAAGAGAGGAAGAAACTCCTGGAAGAGAGGCAAAGACTGACAACTCAGGTAGGGGTTCCACTCTCAGCAGAGGGGCTGTGGGTGGGGGAGCCCTCCTGGAAAAGGGATGTGCTTGGCCTTCTGCACACCCCTGAATCCATGTCCTGCTCAGCACAGGGACTGGGGATGTGGGACACATTCCTAGGTGTGAAAGGGACTGTCACATTGGGGTGCTGGAGCGTTTCCAGAGAAGGGCAGTGAAGCTGAGGAATGATCTGGAGCACCAATCTGATGAGCAGCAGCTGAGGGCATGGGGGGTGCTAAGCCTGGAGAAAAGGAGGCTCGGGGGGACCTCTCCCCTGAAAGCGTGAAACAGCTCCCTGAAAAGAGAGTGCAGCCAGATGGGGGTCTCCCAAGTAACTTTTTCTCCCAGTTAAGTGACACAACAAGAAATGGTTTTTAGTTGTGCCTGGGGAGGCTTAGGTTAGGTATTAGGAAAAAATTCCTTCCCTGAAAGGGTTGTCCAGCCAAGGCAGCCTACCCAGGGCAGTGGTAGAGTCCCTATCCCTGGAGGGATTTAACAGACATGTGAATGTGGCACTTGGGGACATGGATTAGTGGTGGTCTTGGCAGTGCTGGGGAAACAATTGGACTCGATCTTAGAGGGCTTTTCCAACCTAAATGATTCCATGATTCTTTGAAAAACAGCATATGTGCCAGCTGTGTACTCACCTCTACCTTTTGTGCTTGCAGGTGGAGCAGCTGGAGATAATCCAGAAGGACCAAACTAAGCAGGTAAAGCACACCAAGTGCTGGCTGCTCAGTGACAATGCACAGCCCTCCTTGTTGCCACTTCCCACTGGAGCCCCCCTCTCCGCTTGTGAACTGTTCACAGTACAGACCCAGCCATGGGGCACTTGGCCCTGGGTCTCTGGGCACCTTCACCCCCAGGGGGTGGGAATTGGGGTCCCAGCCTGTCATGTGCCCCCCTCACATTGGTGCCTGCGACTTGGCATGGCTTCTCACATGCCCTGTGGCAGCACACACAGCAAGTGGCTGCCAGGAGCATCCAGAGCTCCTCAGTGTAGAACTGTCACTTCTGTGATGGCTTCCCCTCCCCCCCACCCCCTCTAACTGAGACCCAGCTCTTGGCACAGCTGCACTCAGACAGCATGGTCCACATGTGGCTAAAAGCAGCACTGATCTCAGATGTGGTAGGAGTTAGCAGTTGGGAAACAATGCTGGAAAAGCCCCATTTCCCTGTCTACTCCCAGCCAGAGTTGCCCAGGACTCTGCAGAGGCCTTGTGGCTGTGACCAGGGGGCTGGGGGCTCCTCAAGCATCCCCTGGAGCAGGGAGAGCATGGCCAAGCCAGAACTTGCAGCAGCCATCTACCTGTGTCAAGAGTGCTGGATGACTTGTGGGACTCCAGGTTGCAAGCACTGGGGCACTGGGAACTTACACCAGCTTTGCTTCCAGCACTTCTGCTCCTTACGCTTGGGTAGTTCCAACCAACCTTGCTGTAAGGACTAGCATGGGATGACTGTCCTTGCCCTGTCCCGGGATCTTCCTTGGCAGTGAGTGGTGTTGAATAGTTGCCCCATGGCAGGAAATTTCCTTATCGTGCCCTAGAGCTGGCTAGAGAGGAGGAGGTGTGCTCCTCCACAGAAAGATTATAAGTTTGTGCCTGGAGCTGGTCTCACCAAGCCATGTTCTTCCAGGTGGAGGAGCTGAGTAAAAAGCTGACTCAGCATGAGAAGACCACCTGGACCCAGCAGCAAAGAGTTAAGGTAAAGAGGGACCGAAAACCTGGGGGCTGAGCCCTGGAGCTGTTGGTGCTGCCAGGGGGCTCACCTGAATTGCCTCTAAGCCGGTCTCTCCCCTGCCCACAGGCGCTCGAAGGGGAGCTGCAGGCAGTAGTCACCAGCCATCAGGAGAAGGTGGCAGAGATGCAGGTGCAGCTCACCCAGAAGGAGCAGGCAGCTGACTACTACAAAGGGCAGGTATGCTGGGGGCTAGCAAGGCCCTGCTGTCCCTGACACTGCTGGGAAGCTTGATGGGATTCCTCTGCTTGACATCCTAGATGGAAAAGGCAAAAAGTCATTATGATGCCAAGAAGCAGCAGAACCAGGAGCTAGCAGAGAAGCTGAAGGCCATGGAGCACCTGCAGAAAGAGAACACAGAGCTTCAGAGCAAATCGGAGAGGCTGGCCAAGGAGCTACAGCAGAGCATCCTGCAGGCCAAGGAGTCTGAGATGAGCTGCAAGAATCTTACCAGCCAGATCCACAGCCTGGAAGCTCAGGTGGGCATGGCATAGTGGGGCTTCACCCTCCTTGTCCTCGCCTCCACCGCCACCTCACTTGGAGGATAGATCCATCCATTCCTCCCTGCTTCCCATCCAGGTGGAGGTTGCCAAACAACAGGTGCGGGAACTCAGCAAGTTCCAGGTGATGACTGCCACAGCAAAGGGACAGGAGACTTTCTGCCAGAATGTGGCCGACCAGAGCATTGATAGCCTCGATGAGACACAGCTGCTTGACTCTACCAGGTACCAGATTGATCCACTTCCAGCACCCCAAAAATCCACTGTTCCTGATGACTCGGTAAGCCTGCTGGTGCTACCCTCATCCCCTGTCTCTGCAGGAAGACTACCAGCTCTCAGTTGGAAGTCTCAGTGGTGCCATCAGACAGTGAAGAGTCACTGCTGTCTCAGCAGCTGCCCCAGAGAAAGTCGTCCCTGGAGAGTCTCTACTTCACCCCCATCCTCCGTGAAACACCGTTGCAGCCAGAGAGCAGCGCTAACTCCCCGGGTGACTTCTCGCTCAGCTCCGGGTGCAAGACCCGCTCAGCGCGGCGCCGCACTACCATCAACATCACCATGACAGATGTGAGCAGGGGTCCCCTGCTGGGGAATGCAGGGATTGGGAGTGGCACTGCAGAGGGACCCAGTGTGCTGGGAACTGAAAAGTTGAACATGAATGTCAGTGTGCACTGGCAGCCTAAAGTCCAACTGTGTCCTTGGCTGATCCCCAGCACAGTAGGAAGTGGGGCAAGGTGGGAATTCTGCCCCTCTGCTCCACTCAAGTGAGACCCCACCTAGAGAGCTGCCTCCAGCTCTGGGGTCCAACATCAGAAGGATGTGGAGCTGCTGGAGCAAGTCCAGAGGAGACCACAGATATGCTCCAAGGGCTGGAGCCCCTCTGCTCTGGAGACAGGCTGGGAGAGCTGGGGGTGTTCAGCCTGGAGAAGGCTCTGGGAGACCTTAGAGCCCCTGCCAGTGCCTAAAGAAGCTCCAAGGGAGTAGGGAGAGGGACCTTGGACAAGGGCCTGGAGTAACAGGACAAGAGGGAATGGCTTCCCACTGACAGAGGACAGGGTCAGATCAGATATTAGAACAAAATTCTTTGCTATGAAGGTGGTAAGGCCCTAGCACAGGTTGTCTAGAGAAGCTGTGGCTGCCCCATGCCTGGAAGTATTCAAGGCCAGGTTGGACATGGCTTGGAGCAACCTCGTCTAGTGGAAGGTGTCCCAGCCAAGGGAAGGGGGGTGGAGGGAGATGAGCTTTAAGGTTTGTTCAGCATAAACCCATCTGTGATCCCCTCATCTCTGGATTTTTCTTTCCCAGAAACAGGCGGAGTCTGAGGAACTGGTCTGCGTCAAGAACATCCCATTGGCTCAGTCCACAAAAACTTCTTCCCCTGCTAAGGGTCATCTGCACTCAGATGCCTCCACCTGTTCCCTTGCCAGCTTCCACTCCCAGGAAACCCCTGTGAAGCTGGAAACCGCCTCCCCAGAGAAGACCTCTGGCAATTCAGCACTGTTGGGCCTCCCTGGGTACCGGCCAGTCACCCGTAGCTCCCTGCGCTTGCAGGGGAGCAGCAGCTCCAGCCTTGGTGTGTGTGGGCAGGGTAGGCACTTGGGCTGCTGGCTGTGGGGTTCTGCCCTGGCTTGGGGGAGTCAACTCTTACCTGGGACCCCCCTCATCCTCCCCTGCTTTGGATTTAGGCCAGAACACCATGAATCTGGGCATGTGCCAGGATGAGCCAGAGCAGCTGGAAGACTGGAACCGCATTGCAGAGCTGCAGCGGCGGAACCAGGCCCGCCCTCCGCACCTGAAGACCAGCTACGCCCTAGAGAGCATGGTAAGGGGGGGAACAGGGAGGTCAAGCTGCCCTTTCTCCAGAAGTGAGGTTTGGGAGGGGGTCTGGAAATGGACTGCCCCTCGGCAACATCCCCACATCCCCTCCCCAGCCCTCCACCTCCTTGGGAACCATCACGGATGAGGACATGAAGATGGGGGACCCAGAAGAGACGCTGCGACGTGCCAGCATGCAGCCCTCCCAGATCATCGCCGCCAGCCGTGAGGCAGGCAGCCAGTGCAGCACCCGGGTACCCACCCGGGCCAGCAGCATCACTACCCGGCAGCAGAGGAAGCGCCTCTCGGAGGAGACCCACCAGGGCGCCGATACCCCCCCGGTGAGCTCAGCCCAGCCCCCCATCACAACACCCTACTAGGGACAACTGCAGGTGTTCCAGGTTTTGAGGGAGCCACTATGGCCCTGCGGGTAACACCCCTGTGCACCACACGTTCCCATTGATCCTGGATCCCAGTGCCCTGTGTTCCCAGCATCCCGTGGTATGTCTAGTACTCATGATGCTCCCAGTGCTGGCCAAGAGGCCATTCCAGAGGTGAAGGGCTGAGCCTTCTGCCTTCACTGGGCACTGCCACCCTTGCTCCCATCCCCACCCTGCAGCCCCTCAGTTCCCTCATTGCTGCCAGCCCCACAGCAGGGTGACCCCCAGATGACAGTACCAGCTGGTCTCCTCTTTTCCAGTCCAAGAAGCCAACCAGCTGCTTCCCACGGCCCCAGACCACCCAGGACCGCAGTGAGCAGAGTGGCTCCCAGGCCAGTCAAGAGAGCGAGCAGCCAGCCTCAGCCACACAAGTAAGCTTCAGAGAGAAAGAGGGATCTGGAGGGACCCCTCTGTCCTGTCCCACCCTGAGCTGATGGTCCTGCCCCTCCTCTGCAGGCTCAGAGGCGACAGTCAATGGCATTCAGCATCCTCAACACCCCCAGGGAGCTGGGGAGGCGCCTGCTACGCCGGGCAGCTGCCCAGAGGAGCACTCCCACACCCTCCACCAGCAGCGGCACCCGCCGTTCATCCCGCATCGCCACTGCCAAGTCCCCCAAGGGCAAGGTAGGTACTGCCTGAGCTCCTGGGCACACTTCTGAGCTCATGCTCACCCCCTGCCTTGGGTTCATGCAGGCCATGGGGGAAAGGGGGACACTCCCTGCTGTCCCTGGGGTGCCATGGCAACAGCAGGTCTCAGCATGGGGCCCTGGTCATGTTCATGGTCCCTAACATCCCCTCTTTGCTCCATCCTTTCCAGGCCACTCGCCAGTCACGCAAGCAATCCTGAAGTTTCCCCAGTCCCTACGTTGCTGGCACGGCCCTGGCCCCCACCTGCACCCTCTCACCTCTCCTTTTCTCCTCAAGGCACAGGAGCACTGAGGGGGAACAGGTGGGGCCACCCATATGACTGCCTGGCATATCCCACTGACAGCTGTGGGGGTACCCTGGGCATGGCAGGGCCCCCTTGCCCTTCCTGCACCCATTGTCACCCTAAACTGTTCCAGGACCCAAGGCAAGGGGATGCACAGGGGCTGAGGGCTAGAAACACACATGGGTGCAAAGGCTGGCACTAGGCTGGGGCTGAGCTCTCCGCAGGGTTATCCTGCAGCCCCAGCTACAGCGATAGAGGGGAAACTTAGCATCCCTAAGGCCACCTGCCCCGCTCCCTGTGTGTGGGACCCCCTCCCCCCC
>VZRR01006228.1:0-73712 GCA_013398015.1 Oreocharis arfaki
ATGCGGGGCCCTCCTCCGCCCCCCCGGCCCCCCTTCGGCCGACCTCCCTTTGACCCCAGCATGCCCCCGATGCCGCCGCCGGGGGGGATCCCCCCGCCAATGGGGCCTCCACACCTACAGGTAAGGAACAGGAATTCTCCTGGGTTAAGTGGTATTTAGGGATTTTTTGTTTGTTTTCACACGCAGAAGTGTCCAGTTCTGGGCCCCTCAATTCAGGAAGGACATGGAGGTGCTGGAGCATGTCCCGAGAAGGGCAGTAAAGCTGGTTAAGAGTTTGGAGCACAAGTCTGATGAGAGCAGCTGAGGGATCTAGGGGGGCTCCGCCTGGACAAAAGGAGGCTCGGGGTGGTGCTGGACTCCTCATCCCTGGACGTGTCCAGGGAACGACTGGACGTGGCACTCAGTGGTCTGGGCTAGATGACAAGGTGGGGATTTGGCACAGGTTGGACTTGGTGGTCTGGGAGGGCTTTTGCAATGTAATTGATTCTGTGATTCTGTGGAAATAGTATGAGGATGGACATTGAAATGGGTAAAGGCAACAGCAGGGCAAGATGAGAACACGAGGCTCAGGTGTGGTGTTATACACCACTGCATACCTGTGGTGTGCGAATACAGCTTCTGCTCAGCTCCTCGAGGCACTGCTAAATTGATGGACGGTTTAAGGTCTTTTGTCTGCTTTTCAGAGGCCTGAACAGTTTGCAAGGGACAACACCTTTGTGAATGAGAAATGGATTGTTTTAATTGCCTTGTGCTGTGATTTAATTGCTTTGTGGGAGTGTATTCCCATCAGGGCAGTGTAAGTGCCATGTGGGCTGTGGGCAGGCTGAGGAGCTGAAGGGTACCATGTGCTGTAAATAATGGATTAAATCCACTATTTGTAATTATAGTTTGAAGAACCAACCAGAGTCACTTTGGATCCCAGGCCTGGCTGTGGGTGTTTCCCTGATTTCTGTGTTTGATTTGCATCCAGAGTGTGCTGCTGTTCCCAGCTGTCTCACAGGGCTGGTTTGTTGTGCCAGGCCATGAGCTCTGCAGCTCCTCACCAGCACCAGCCATGGCTGGGTGTCTCAGGCCGTGCTGGCGCTATGCTCTGCTCCACACTGAGGGCTGGGCTTCGCTCTCTGCCCTGTGTCCGGTGCAAGGGCGGATGTGATGGGGAAGGATCTGTGGTCAGAATGGCGGGAGCTGTGCTCGGAGCGGGGCTCAGGATGTGCTGGGACCCTGGCTGCACACCTGGCACTGGCTGCCCACGTGATGTTACTCCTGCATTGGGGAAAGCAGATGTAGCAGCTGGAAAGTGAGCTTCTTCTCACTGGATTCCTCCTACAGGTTGTCAGAGCAAGAAAGAGGAGGCTCATGGTGTGGTAGGTGCAAGAGCTGTTGGGGAGGAGCAAGGGAGGGAAGGCAGGCTGCAGTTGAGTCGAGGGCTTTTTTTGTTTGTGTAGAATGCTGTCCATGCACTCTTGGTTTGCTTTTTAATAGTATTTGATGCAAATAATTGTTACTAGTTTGGTACATGGATTTAAAGAGCAGTTTAAAATACTACTCTTAGAGCAGAAAGTTGGATCTCAGGGAAGCTCCTGCCAGAAGCCAAGGACGTGGCAGCACCGGGTGCAGGGGTGCAGCTCGGGGCCCGTGTGTGCAGCTGGTCACCGAGCCACCCCCTCCCTGTGGCGTGGGATGTCCTGGGCTGTCCCAGCCCCAGTCTCGCCGCAGGCTCGGGGCGAGCGCGGCGCTCGAGGCTGTCATTCACTTGGAGCTGGAGGGATGGGGATAATTAGGGCAGTTGTAGGTGTGTGCAGAGTGAGCTAAAGAACTTGATGAGTTTTGTCAACTGCTTTTATCAGGAAGTGGTCACTGTACTTGTTGCGCATAGGGAATTTCAAACAGTCCTAGTAAACAAAAATGAAAGAACTGAATGTGCTTTGAATTAGAATCAGGTGTTCAGGCTTTCAACTGTGTGTGCAGGACAGGTCAGGATTTCTTACCGTACAATAACAAGCATGTGATTTCATCTTATTTTTATTTTAATAATTAGTACTAATTAGCACTAATTAGTATTTTAGTTAGTGGGAAATTTAGGAGTGTAATGGATTTTAATAAAGCCTCACTGCTCAGCTGTGCTGACAAATTGGATGCTTACTTGTAATGTAATTTTTTGTAATGTTTCTTTCCTGGGAGGGTCATTGGGTTTCTGGGGTATTTGGTTCACAGGTGGGAATGTCTGAGCAGCAGCTATTTCGGAACAGCTCTTTCATTCTTTCTCTTCCTTGCCTTGAGATGTTTTCTCCTTTTCAGGAGAGGACTTTTCTTTGACCACATTTCTGTTCATGCCACCTTTTTCAGGTGCCTTGATGTTTGCATCTCAGAAGTGAAATGATGGCTTCAGCTGTTCTGCCATAGGTGGGGGGTTGGCAGGAAGCATATTCCCTGAGCCGGGAGCATTGGATTGTTAGAGAAGCTTCTAAGCCTGGCACAGTTTGTCCTTACTGCTGGTGTACTGTCTGTTGGTTCTCTAAGAAAGGAAAACTGCTTGAAATTTTATTGTTGTTATCATTACCATCATAATTGTTATTATATGCCTTTAGAGACCACCATTTATGCCTCCTCCCATGGGTAGCATGCCACCACCTCCTGGTATGATGTTCCCTCCAGGAATGCCGCCGGTCTCTGCGCCGGGAACACCAGCAATGCCCCCAGCTGAGGAGATCTGGGTAGAGAACAAAACTCCAGACGGGAAGGTGAGATGGGTGCCGGGAACAGCGGAGCCGTGGGTGGGCCTGCGTGAGCCGGGGTCACGTAGTCAGGCACGGGGTTGGAATCCCACTGGAGGGACTGGGCCACTCGTCCTGCACTGAGCTGTGGTGTGACAGGGCCACTCTCCCGCCGCAGGTCTATTTCTACAACGCACGGACACGGGAGTCAGCGTGGACGAAGCCGGACGGGGTCAAGGTCATCCAGCAGTCAGAGCTGACGCCAATGCTGGCGGCCCAGGCCCAAGCTGTGGGGGCCTCCACCCCCACCACCAGCAGCCCTGCATCTGCAGCATCTCCATCCACCTCCTCCAGCACCCAGTCCTCCACCACCTCCACCACCACCACGGCCACCTCAGTGTCCCAGACCAACTCCAGTGAGTACCTGGGGGTGTCTCAGGCCTCGCGGTGGTGGGAGCAGGTGGTGGGGATGCTGCATGGGGAGTTGCTGCAGCAAAGCCTGGTATCCAGGAGGAAGTTGTTTCAGTGTGGAGTGTGAATTTAAAGTACAGTGTTTAGTCCAGAAGAACCTTGCATGCAAACTTTTTCCTCCCCCAGTCTCAAAGAATTCTTCAGGTCTTTGTATATTTTTCTTCTGCTGTTATCACATCATCTCGGAGCTGTTACACATCTATTTCCTTTTGACTACAGATAGAGCTAAATTTTATTGTTAAAAGTGTTTCACAAGAAACGTTGATCTGAGGTAGGAGTGTAGTTGTAGCAGCTTCCTCATTTTCTCCATGGCATCTGTTTCTGTAGGAGATCAGGTCTCAGAGCTGCTGGTCTGTGAGCATTGGTTGATTACAGAATAGAGCTGCTTTGTTGTATTACTTCTATTAGCAGTATTCTTCTGCCTAAGCCTTCTCAGTTCCTATTTTCTAGAGTTCCACAAAGAGGAAAAAGAAAGTCCTTGGAGCCATTTTTTTTAAATTGATGACCTTTAGATGATAGTCTGGAGATTACTGCTGCTTCCATGGACTGAGCCTTTGCTTGTGGGGTTTTCCAGCTAAGGAAAGGGGCCTGAATTTATTCAGCATGCACATAAATGCATGGCTGTGCACACAGCAGCGTGGTTTGCACTGCGCTTTGGCATGTGTGTGCTGCTCAGGTGCATCTCAATAGAGATGTGTGTTAAGTTCTCTGGGTCTGTTTGCACGAGTGTGGCAACAGCAGACAGTGGGCGAGGTCGCTCTCCGTGCCCAAAGCCAGGTGTGCAGGGGAAGGAACAGCTCAGAGAGCGTCCTGTCTTGCATGCAGGGCTGCAGACAGCATTGGTGCTGAGCAGGAATCCGAGCATTGTAGCTGCACTGGCTCAGACCTGTGCACTGAGCCAGGCCAGAGAGCGTGCAGGAGCTGAACTGTTCCAGCTCCCACTGTGGGGTAGAGTTGCATCCTTTGGAATTCATCTTTTTCCTGTAATAGGTGGGACGAGTCAAGGTTAACTCACCATTAAACCTGAACTTCAGAATCTGTGTGTGAAAGGGAGTCAAGTTCAGGTAGCACTCCAATTCTGCTTTCGTTAAGACTGGAGAGAGGACACATCATTAGAGCAGCAAAGATCTTGTATTGCTCAGAGCATTTTAGGTCTTTTGTTTAATTTGAAGGGTAACTCAGTACAGTGTTAATTAGCTGTGTTGAGCTATGGTCTGCTCTAAATGTTGTGCTGAGTAACAGGTCAGGTGGGAGGTAAATGTTAGCTCCTGGCCCAATGTCAGGCTTGGGAGAGCTAGTCATGCTTTGGGAGCAGGACTTTATGCACCTTCTCTGAAGTTAAATTTCCTAATACTGAATGCTGACAATCTGTTCCACTTCTACCTGTTCTATCTGCTAAACTTTGTGTTTGCTTTCAAGAACTGTTACTGTTGGTGTCTGTGCCTAGGTGATGAAATTTTATAATTTAAAATAATTTTATAACTCTTAGACTTGGCCTGTGAAAAAACCTGGGACTTCTGGCTGAGCTTCATTCTTGCCTCGTACTGATTTGACTTAGGTCTTACAAATCACATACTGACTGTCTGCTCTGTTTCCCTGAATGTTAGGCACTGCTAAGAACTTTCACCCTTTCTGAAACACTTAACAGACGATCAGAAATCTTTATTTAAATATGTTAATACTCGTATGTTGTTTGGAATGTTTCTGGTACTAATAGAAAATGCACGGTGTGCCCATTGGAATATGGCTGTAAACTGGTGTGGTTTCTTCTCTTTTTCTCTTCTCTTCTGCACCAAATCTTATAGAGTGAGCTTACGAGTTTAAGCAGACTTGTCTCTAGTTCCTGTTGGCCTGTGCTGTGAGACTGTTTGCTCCCAATTAAAACAATTTGAAATCGAAACCAGTCATGCTGCAAGGATTATAGAACTGAATGCCAGTTGTGTGTTTTCCTGCTGGGAGGCACTGAAAACCAAGAAAGTTCTTGCAGCTCTTGAAGAAAAGTATTTTCCTTTTCCTGCTTATTTACACATTTTTATTGACATTTTCCTCTTCTGGGGGCTCAGCCCAGCATAGTTTAAGGCAGACTGCTGTCATGCACGTGCTGCTGCAATTACTGTTAAAAGCAGAACCTGTGTTCATGTAACACAAGGACAGCCTGTTGCCATTGGAAACTTGCTGTAATGTTCCCTGTTCCTCTGAACAGAATAGAACCTCGTGTCAGCCGGTGTTTGTCCTTTGATACACCCCTGCTACTGCTGTAGAGACATGTTAGGTGTAAAGAATGGGACAAATTGAAATTGGAAATTGACTTTCTTTGTGAATATTTAATGTTCCAGAGAAGGCAAAGTATTTTTTTTGTCCAGGAGTGTCTCCCTGCTGGTTATATCCGAGCATACCTGCTTATGTACCGGGAAACAGAGCGCCAGTATGTTTGCAGCAATATATCGCAGTGTCTAAGATACAAGGTGTTCTTTGTGTTTTTTTATCAGCACCTACCACACAAGACCAGACCCCGAGTTCGGGTGTTTCAGTTGCCACACCATCAGTCAGTGTTTCAACCTCTGCTCCTTCTGCTACACCTGTGCAGACTGTACCCCAGCCAGTCCCACAGACATTGCCTCCTGCAGTTCCTCATGCAGTACCTCAACCAACTGCAGCAATTCCTGCTTTTCCACCAGTAATGGTACCTCCATTTCGTGTCCCCCTTCCTGGCATGCCTATTCCACTTCCAGGTAAATTGGCAAACTGTAATTGTCTTGTCTGCTACATGTCCATGTTGTCAGTTGTTTGCACTCATGTGTCCACTGTGTACAGAACTTGCCTGGATCCTCTCCTCAGAGTATATCTGAAAGAATTCAGGGTTAGCAGACAGACTTTTTAATTAACAAAGATCATACATTTTTTGACTTCTAGTTCTTTGCTATACTTGGCAGAAAACAGCTGCATTTAAACATGTAATGTTTAAATGAGAATATTGAGCACTATATTTTACTAATTGCAATATTGCTTTAATTTTTTTCTACTTACTTGATTTAGACCTTAAATCTTGTGCATAAATATTCACTAGAACATGGAAGAGCAGGAAGAATTACCATGGAAATCATGGCCCCAGTGATGTCAGGTGTTCTCAGTTCTCTTAGGCTGCAGCCATTGGGTAGGTTGCTGAGTGATGAGGTGTGACCTGAGGACAGGAATGCCAATAATGAGGCATTTAGGGTGCCAGGGTGTTGTTACTCACAGGCTTTAGGTTTAAAGAACATAGAGAAGGAATCTTAGATGGCAGCACACTGCCTCTGGATATATCATAGTTTCTTAAATCTTTATGAAATATTTAGGTACCTAAGGAAGTAATTTTAGGCTGGCAAAATGTTGGACTCGCTGTCTGTAGCTGTTGCAGAGGGCCTCCCAGGAGATCACTAATGACACTTAGCACTTACACACCACGTTTCATTTGCATGGATGCTGTTGAGTTCCTGTTCTGGTACAAAACTGATGTGTTTCAGTGCACAGTGGCACTAAACATACACCAAGAACTGTTGAATTTCTGTTGGCAAAGGGAGGTTGGAGACTGCAGTTGTATTGGATCCAAGTTAGTTTCAGATTTAAAAAGACAGCTCTGGGCAGCATCCTCGTGTTTCTGACTCTTTGTACAAGCTGAGTGGGGTGACTTCCCTGCTGTCCTCCTAGTGCAGCCACCCAGTGGATGTGGAGAGAAGCCTTTACCTCCCACTGAATTGAATGGATGAAAAGTAACCCTTCAGAACACTCCTTTAATAAGAGAAAAAAGCCTGAAAGCAGTTAAAAGTGCTGACTAGAAGAGAGCACCAGCTTTTAGCTGCCTCTGCTTTTAGAATAGTCTTCTAAAATAACTGGGCAAAGCTACTTTAATCTGTATTGGCCGGAAAAGGAAATCGCAGTGTAGTGCTCGTTGTTTTAAACCAGAAAACAAATACTATTCTGAACGTGATATTCCAGGCTGAACAATAAATGAATAAGGGGTAGGAGAAAGAAGTCTGCTTATTGGTGAGATTTGGAAAAATAATAAAAACAGTTAAGCCTTAAAGGTGATCAGCTGAATGCTCTCAGCTGCCGTTTCTAACCTTGCCAGCAAGGGATCAGCATGGAATGAAGGGGCCTTACACACTGTGAGGGATGTAATCTACGCAAGTGTGACCTGTTGGGTAAAATGGAGATGGTCAGAACAGTGGAGAAGAGTGCCAGTGGAAATGGAGATTCTGGGTGTATGCCCAGGTTGGGCTTTATTGCGAGCTCTCAGTCAAAAGTAGTGCAGTACAGGAGCAAAGACAGAACATCAATCTCCTGAAACTCATTTCTGAAAATGATTTTTTTCAGAACTTCCCTGGTAAGAAGTGTTGGCTCTGACCAGTTCTCCCTTTGAGCTGGGCCGCAGGTGGAGCCCATAGCATGTAGGAAGGACACCTGGCAGCAAAGTGCTGCTTCCACTAGTGGGTCTGATTTGTCGGTCTGCTTAGTTACAGAATGAAATCTGTCAGCTTCTTTCAGCTAATTCTTGAGTTGGTTGTGATGGTTTCTAAACACTGTAAAAGAAAAGGAAAACTGTAAAATATTTTACAGTAACAAGAAACAGAAGAGAAGTCAAATTACTTCCAAGACAGTGTCGAGTGGAGTCAGAAGGTCTTACGAAGGTTAGACTGCAGGTGTTTGGGGCTTTCAGCACCAGGTATGATACCAGCCAGAGGATTTGAAGTTACAGGGACAGAGAGCTGAGCAATACCACTGTCAAGTGATTTCAAAGTTAATCTCTGTGTTAAACTGTAGTAAGATGGAGCAATGGAAGAGTTCATTAGTGATATTTTGTAATCTCAGATCTTAAAAAGTAAGTCTGCTTTCTCTCAATTCCTATGTTTTAAGTCAGTTTTATGTTTGGGAATGACCTTGGCAGCGGAAACAGCTTGGGTGTTTGCTCAGTCTAATCTGTGCTGCAGCATCCCTAACTCCAGCGATGCCACAGACAGTGTTGTTTATACTGACTCACGTTGGAGACATGCTGTAACTTCCTTAACAAAACGAATTTTCAGATCCATTGTCAAGTACATGACCACCCTTCTAGTTTAGACAAACACTTCAGTCAGTGCTGTTCGAGTCAATGTTTTTATGTCTCAGTTCAATACTTTTAAAGATAAAACAAGTTGCAATTCTCTCATTGAAATTATTTTTAGAAAACATTACAATTCCATCTTCTCAAAAATTTATTTTCAAATAAATTGGCAGTATTTATGTATGCTTTCCATACTAGATCTCTAATGACCAAACCCAGAAACTACTTTGGTTTTAAACAGGGGTTTAATTTCACTTTCCACTGGAGCATTTCCTACCTCACATGATGAATTTGAACTTTTGAAGTGAAGTGTTTCAGTTTCTGAGCATCCAGACTGGACCAGCCAGAGAACACTTCTACAGTTGTCTTCGACACCCAAAATGGAGGTTTTGGAAATGCATTCCCCTCAGCCTTGCCTGATGTCCCACTGATTTTGATCTGATCAAAGAGGATGAGCTGCTCGCCTTTTTGTGCCTTATTGTATCATTTCTTACTGAGCTGGAGAGCAGTGCATGGTGCCACCTTTTTGAGGGCGAGTTTTGGCTTTTAAAGCGTTTTCAGCTCATGCTATTCTTCATAATGAAAAATAAAGAGAATGCCCCTGACCTAGTGCAGCTTTGTGTACCTCTGTCTGCAGCTTCATTGCTTTGATTTCTTTTACCCCCTTTCTTTCACCTCCAGCCTTTCTGTAATGACCCTCATACCCTCAGCTTTCCCTCTGGGTTGCACCTGGCTGTCTACCCTGCCTTGCTTTGCTGCTCTGACTGGTTCAGGCCTGTCCTGCTGCCCTTACTTTGCTCTCTAACTGCAGCAGCAGACTGAGAACCGCAAAGCCCACGAGTTTCTTTGTGCTGCTGCTCCCCATGGGTCTGTCCCAGCAGAGGCTGCCTGTGGAAGCAGCCCTAGTAGTGGGATATTTTCCTGTGGTGCTGCCCTACAAGGGGAGCTGCATTCTCCCTTGGATGAACTTAAACCCCTGAGTCTTCACTGAAATATGTTTTTTCTTTTTAGTGACATCCCAATAACTTGCTAAACAGCTGGTTTAACATAGGCAGAGACTGTTGCTGCAGCTTAAAATTAGTTTTATATTTGATCTGGCGTAAAATGTTGGAGCAAAAGTAATTCACATTTTCTTGCTGGGAGGCTTCTTCTCTGCCAGCTGCAAATGGCATTCCAAATTGTGGCAGGAAGTCCGTAGCACCCCGTGGTAGCTGACATCCCATGGCAGCTTTCCAACATGCTTCCTATCCGTTTTGCAGGTGTAGCAATGATGCAAATAGTCAGCTGCCCGTATGTAAAGACAGTCGCTACCACCAAGACCGGTAATTTCCAAACCCATCCTAGTTCGTTTTGTCTGTAAGTTGGCATGGTAGTGAATGTGGTTGTTTCTTTTATTTCTTTATTTGCTTCCCCACTTGAATGATTACATATACTTTATTTTCAAAACCAGTATAAATGCAAATCTCATACTTGGTCAGGAGATAACTTCCCCAAATAACTGTTAGTGTCAGCTTATTCTGTCCCCAAACTCCCGTACAGTTTTCTGTAACCATTGAGTTCTGTAATGACTGTGACTCTCATGCCCATACTTAGTTCCTAGTTTCTTGTGTGGATTTTTGTTTTCCTGCTCCCCATGTGCAGTGGCTGGCTGTGCTCGCATGTTGTGTGCGTGTCTGTGCGTCTGAGTGTGAACTTTCATATTTCAGTTGTGGATTTAAGAACGGTCACTCGCTGAGAACACGTTATGGCAATGTGTGATGTGTGATTTCCGTTATTTAAAATGAGACTTTTTCAATGTTAAAGGCTCAAATTTATGATCTTGTAGTTCCAATTCTATCCAATTGGTTGTTCTAGAACTCGTCATTCCAGATCTGTTCATTGTAGTCAGCTTGTTGGGATGAGTGGAGAGATAATAGAGTACTGCAGCATTCTGGCTTTCTTATCTTTGGATATTTACTTGCCATTTTGCTTTAGGATTTCAATAAAATTGTTTTTTTCCATCAGTTTGCAGTACTAAACAAACCCAACAATCTGATACTGTTTCATTCTCGTCAGGTTTTATCCAAGGCTCTGAATTAATGCCAGTATTTAAGATTTATCAGAGTTCTGTTCTATATTCTATGGCTCAAATTCAATCCACTCTTGCCTTTTTCAAGAGCAATAGGAATACCTCGTACAATGACAGCATAATTAAGCAGTGCAGTAGACTTAAAAAAACCCAATTATTTGCTACAGACATCTGATAAAGACTTTTTTAATAAGCAGAGTACTTAATTTTAAAATAGGAGCGTAAATGTCTAAAAGCTAACAAGCTTTGTGCTTTGCAGAATTACACATTAATTAAAATTAAATTAATTAAAATCCAGTTTGCCTGGGAATGGGCATTACTGATTGCAGAACACAGGGAGGAAAATTGGTAACAATGCCTTGCTTTCCAATTTAACTTTGAAAACAATCCTTCTGTTTATTTCTATGGGTTGAATATTTGTAAGTTAAGTCAATAACGTGCTAGGTGTTGGTCCTTAGGCCCTGCATGGTCACTTACTGTTTTCTTTCCTTTTTCCTTTCTTTGCCTTTGCCCAGGAGTCCTGCCAGGCATGGCCCCCCCCATCGTGCCCATGATCCACCCGCAGGTGGCCATCGCCGCCTCCCCTGCCACGCTGGCCGGAGCCGCCGCGGTCTCCGAGTGGACGGAGTACAAAACAGCAGATGGAAAGACTTACTACTACAACAACAGGACTCTTGAGTCCACATGGGAAAAGCCCCAAGAATTGAAGGAAAAAGGTACTTTGAGCGGTTTTTTTAATACAGCTTTACACGGGGAACATGGCTCAGACCATCAGCAGCGGTTGTGTTTGAAAATGTGAGCGAGAGTATTTTTAGTCCCTGATGTCCCTTAAGAATATTTTGAAACTCTGATTATGAGGATACACATGATTTGGTCATCAGTCTGAAAGTTGCAGCTTGTTTCTCACTGTGCTGTAAGAGTGTTTGGTTCTAGAGTTGCTTCCACATCATGTCCCAGTAGAAAGTGAGTACCTCACCTGCACATGTGTTGGAGAAGGTTGCAGTTGCAGACAGAAAGTGAGGGGAATTGAGGGGAAAAGTCAGTCATTCTCAGGGCTGTAGACCATGAAAAAATGAAGATCATTGTGCTGAATTTCAGATCCTGAAAAACTAAATGTATACACAGATTTGAAGTATGAAGTAAAATAATGTCACCTCCCCCTGTCCACATCCCTGCGTTGTGTTCGGGTCGTATTCTGTGACTTGTGTTCGTGTAAATGCACATCAGATCCTTGGGAAGGAAATTGCTCTTGTATCATAAATAAGCAGGAAGGGGCAGAAGTCTTGTGGCTCTTACTCGGTTTATAAAGTCTTGTGAGAAAACAAGTCCAAACAGTTGTGCCTTTTATTGTCTCCTTAACTTTTAGTTACAGGAGGTCTTTGTTTAGATAAATGCAGGACACTTACACTGTTGATTCAATTTAGATAATGGGTCTTTTTAGTGAGATGAAAGTATCTAAGACAGCAAATACTAATTTTGCTGAGAGAAGATTATATGTTTTATACTTTTTGTAAATGAGAGCAGGGAAATCCCCAGGTGATTCTGCATTGTCTCTGATTTTTTTTTTTTTTTTTTCCACAGCATTTAAAATGTGAAAGTGGTCTTCAGTGTTGCACTGTTGGTTGATAATTATTATTGGTTTAGCATTTCTGTTGGTACCCTTTAGTCAGCCTTTTAGTATAATAGCTGCCTCACAATATTTCATTTTCCAGTACCAAGTAGATCTTGGCACAGGAGATAACTACGACTTTATAAGCAGACACTGTAAAGCCCAAGATGGACAGAAAATGGTGAGAATACATTGAAAAGAAGCTTTGGGTTGGTGTTGTATTTGGAAAATTGTACCGATAGAAAGAAATTTGTTGTGGTTCTATAGTGGTTTCTTAATAATACTCAAGAAGACTCTTTTCTTTATTTAGAAAAAATGGAAGAGAAGGTCAAAGAGCCGATTAAAGAACCCTCGGAGGAGCCTTTACCAATGGAGACAGAAGAAGAAGAGCCGAAAGAAGAACCTATAAAAGAGCTGATAAAGGAGGTAAAAGACCTTGAACCCAAAAGCCAGTCTGAAGTCTCACATCCCACGGCTGTGGCTGCATCTTAGCCCAGGCAGCTTGGCAGGAGCCATGGTTAGCAATTCAAGTTCTTAAATTCTTGAAGGGGTTTGAAAGCCTCTCTTTTTGGATTCAGATCTTTCTTTATTTTGTTAATTTTTTTACTTAAGAAAAAAAGAACATTCAAAAGAAACATACAGAATATGTCAGTTAAGAAGTTAGTAAAAACATGGGATGGAAATTAGCTCATTACGTAGGTGAGAACATGGGACAGAAGTTAGCTCATTACACAGATGTGGTGTTCTCTCACTGATTTTAGGGTTCTCAGAAAATTCGACTTCTCTT
This sequence comes from Oreocharis arfaki, assembly GCA_013398015.1. Classification (NCBI taxonomy): domain Eukaryota; kingdom Metazoa; phylum Chordata; class Aves; order Passeriformes; family Paramythiidae; genus Oreocharis; species Oreocharis arfaki. Next base: position 12,730 of record VZRR01006228.1, read on the forward strand.
GAGTGTTTGAAATATTTAATAGTTTTTTCTCTATTTCTTTGCATCATTATTTTGAGCAGTTTGACACAAAGCTCACACATTCCCCTGTGCTGTAGCTGCTAAGTTTAGGCTGTTAGAAACAAGTGTCCTAGAAAGGGCTGTCGTGTTTTCATTAAACAGAAGTAACTTCTCCTTTTGGAGGCATTTTGCTGTGCTGAACAGCGTAATTTTTGAGGATGCTAAGGGGTGTTTAAATAAAAATTAAATCTTTTATCCTGATTTCTTTGAACTTCAATGTAATTTAATAGGCAAAACCACAGAATTCAGTTGCTGGGTTGTGCTGCCACTCCACCCTTTTTACTTCTGAGGCAGTTTCCAGTTTGCTGATTTCTGCTACAGAGGTTATTTTAGGTTTTCACTGTTTCATACTCTGCGTCTCATTATCAAATAAACTAATTTTAAGAATAAATTAAAATTTCTTTGTCAGAAAATACACCCTTGCACCTGTATCCAGGCCTTCCTGTATTTCCAGGATTCATGCAGTTCTAGGAAGGTATTTAAGTAAGGTTTTGCTGAAGTCAAAAGTTAGGTTAATGCTTAAAGGTTTTGGAATTGAGATTTTGGAGCAGCAGCTGCTGTTGCAATTCCAGTGCTTCTGTTCTGGTCGTGGATGAGGTGTCATTGTGAGCTGCTTGTCAGCGTGGTTTCAGTAAAACAAGTTGGTTACTGTGTAGTAAATAATTAGCCAGCTGTCATTGCCTGATCCTCAAACTTGTTTTTCCCTTGAGGAGCCGAAAGAGGAAGAAATGACAGAGGAAGAGAAGGCAGCTCAGAAGGCCAAGCCAGTTGCCACCACCCCGATTCCAGGCACCCCGTGGTAGGTGGCTGCTGCCATGGGGCGGGCACGGCTGTTGCTGGAGCCACTGGGGAGGTTGCTGGGGAGTTAGGGCAGGTGGTGGTGTGTGAGGGGCGTGCTCTTGCTGTGCTGCTGTCCCCAGCAGTGCCAGGCTCCTCTGGCCAGCGCTGCTCCCTCGGTGCCGGTTCTCCTGGTGCTCTGCAGGATGCATTGGCTGTTCTGCTGCTGGGACCTGCAGTCCTGGGGGTCCCTTACCAGGATTTCATATCCCAGCTTCTGCCTCTGCCACCAGTTCCTCCTGATCTGGAATGAAATACTGGCCAAAAAAAAATCTTGCCCTGTGCCTTGGGGAACAAATAGCTGCAGCTGCTGGCCAAACCAAGCTTTTTGTGGTTTTTTTTAACTTGGCCCAGAAACTGCTTGGGTGCCCATGGGATGTCGTGAGGAAGGTGACTCTTGGTGTAATATATGTAAATCATCTCTGTGTGTTTGCATGACAAAGGTAAAAGTCCTGATGGGAAAGGGATATTGTTTTCATTTTAGCAGTTCAGCTGTTGCTGGTTTTTATTAATGTTTGATACTTAAAACTGTCAGCCTCTAAATTGTCTCTGTGATTCTTTTATCCCATTGCATAAAACATTCTGGCAAGATTGTTAGGTTGCTTTTTCTCATATTTTTTGGGACATTGAAGAGATGAGGTATGTTTTACCCCAAAACCCAGTTCCACTGTCTAAAGTGGTTTTCTTCAGAGAAGAACTGAGCATCCTCAGACTCCTGAGAAAAAAGCGTTTTTAAAATTTCATTTTCAATTTCAAATTTCAACTGCTGTATTTTCAAATCTGGCAGCAGAGAAAAGCAGCAATTCAGGGTCCCAGCTGGGCAGTGGGAATGTCTGGCACTTGTGCAGTCAGTGTAACCTGGGTCTGCCTGTGACCATCGTGCTTCAGTCTGTGAACATGATAACAGGCCCACGGGAAGTGAAGGTCATCCAAGCCTTCCTGTCCTATCTCCAGGTGTGTGGTGTGGACTGGTGACGAGCGTGTGTTCTTCTACAACCCCACCACCCGGCTGTCCATGTGGGACCGACCCGACGACCTCATTGGAAGAGCTGATGTGGACAAAATTATTCAAGAGCCTCCTCACAAAAAAGGAATGGAAGAAGGAAAAAAACTAAGTAAGGGCAATCTTACTGCCTTCTTAGGAAGCCTAAATATAACTTATCACTTTGCTTTCCAAAGCTTGTAACGTTTAAATAAGTGACGGGAATGTAGAGACATAGTGAAAAGGTGTAGAAATGTGCAATGCAGATTGCAGAGTCCTTTGGGGAGAAGATAGCCCATTGAAGAAAGTATATACTAACCAGGTTAATTGTTTTGCTAAATGCCAACAGGCTGAAAAACCACAGTTTTTACTGACTAAAAAAAAGGGATTGTGTTTGTTTTATGAGAAAGAGACCAGAAAAGATTAATCATAATGTACAAATGGGCTCTCACAGAAGAGGAGTTAGCTTTGAGATCATCAGTTGGAATAGAGTTTGGAAATAGCTGCCAAAAGGCTGCTGAGATGAGATTTCTCTCTGGCGTGAGTTCTAGGAAATGGTCCTGGGATGACAGGCGGGCTTTGTAGTTGGAGGAGAGCAAAGTGCAGGTAATCAGGTAGATCCAAATGTGCTTCATTAGACTGTTTAGCCCAAGTTGTTTTCCCCTAAAAATAAGAGCTCAGTGTTTATAATTTTAAATTTTAAGTTGGCTGAAGTCCACCAGTCCTGTCCCCAAATGCCCATAGTGTTACTCTGAAAGTGACTGAGAACCGCGTGTCTCCCTCTGTCAGAACACAAGTGCTGCACATGTTGTCCTTGGTTTGTGCGTGAGATTTCACTCATAACTTTAAAATTTTTCATCGATATAAAATCTAAAGTCTTACTGAAATCTGTTACAGTTAGAGAAGAGCATGAAGCTGCAGAGGAAGCAAATGAAGATGAGCCTATTAAAATAAAAAAGCGCAAGTAAGTTTTTGCTTTTTCAATACCAAGTGATCTGTGTAGGTAAAATAACTGAAGGTTGTTACTTGAGCCATGTATGTTGTGTCCAGCAGAGTAGAATGGGAGCTGAGAGGGTTGGTGAAAAGAGTCGTCAGCTTTCTGCTGCTGAGCAGTTCAGGTATTTGATATTTTCCTGAGATACCTGAGACTCATGCCGAGAGGAAATAGCATATGTTTTGGAAATAATTTGAAATGGACGTAAATAGTGCAAGTTGGTGAATCCAAAGAATATTTTGAGTGTAGTGTGTCTTAAATAGCTTGCTTCTGTTGTTTGTTAATTTCTGGGCACGAGACTTTGTTGTCGAAATATCCCACCACCTAGATATGGTACTGGTTCCTCTACTTTCGCTCTGTTACAAATGTTTACAAGTTTGGCTTACATCTTTTGGTCTGGTTTGCCTTTTGGAAGTGATACATGAGATATACATGCTGTTTTAAAAGTGGTTTTACCATGTTATTTATGGTTGTGTCCTCTGAGGGAGGGTCATGGAGCTGTTAGCAGTGAGGGCTGGGGGTTTGTTTGGGATGAAGTGCATTTGCTCTTAATAAACCTAAACCAGCACACTTCTCCAGAAGCTCTTTGATGGGTGAGGTCTCACCTGTGTCTCAGCGTTCTTGGTGTCGTGGTTGTGAGGTGCTCCCAACCTGAGCAAACTCCCTTAGTGCCTCATGGCCCACAACAGGAGATGAGAAAATCGGTGCTGTTGGTGTAAAATCTACTGCATGTCTGGTAAGAGCTTTGAAGACAGCCAGAGTGTGCTGGTTGCTTTGACATCTGTTGGCACTGAAGTTACTTGGAATACCTTGGCTCCTGAGCTCTGGGTGTGAAGCATTCATGTCCCCTTCTGAGAATGGCTTTCATGGATTGTAAGCCTGTTCTTCTGGTAGGATCAGTGATATCTATCCTGTCCTGGTGTGGTTTGGGTTCTGACCTCCAGGGCTGGCATTTTACTTCTCAGCTTACATTTTGTTTGGTTGTTTTTTCAGGAAAGATGATATCAAAGACATTGATTCCGAGAAGGAGGCTGCTATGGAGGCTGAGATTAAAGCTGCTCGAGAGAGAGCCATCGTCCCGCTCGAGGCTCGGATGAAGCAGTTCAAGGACATGCTGCTGGAAAGAGGGGTCAGGAACCTGTGTGTTTGTGAGGAGGGAGAGAGGGAGGTTCACATCACAAATGTGTGTGTGAGGAGGGACAGAGGGAGGTTCGTGCAGAGGTCTCAGTTCTTGGCGAATTCCAAACCTGCAACACTTTGTGTACAGTGTTCTCATCCTTCCTCTGATCAATGAAGGGTCTTGGTACAAGACTCCAGATTTCAAAGAAACTTACAGCCATGCTTTGATTTCTGTGTAACTGAAATGACGAGGTCAAGACAGGTGGTTTTTTTCCCCCTCAATTTTTCCCCAAATTAAGTAATTACCTAAGTGGAAACTGCCGTTGAAGCTGAGTAGGACACGCAAACTGGACACATCTTTAATGTTTTTGGAAATATTCCTACTGGGAAAAGCAGCAACTTCCACTGTAGTCTGTACAGTCTTATCCTTAAATTGGAGACTTTTTGCTTTTAGGTAACTAAATCTGAAATCTACTTGATGCCAATCAATTTTGATAAATCAGACTAGTTGAATATAAATTTGGGTAGTAACTAAGAAATGAAAGTTGTTCCAGCTGCCTATGGAATACAGCTTCTCAAGGCTTTCTTTCGATGTACATTTTATTTTTAATGTCACACAGCAGTAGTAAATAAATGTGTATTATCCTTTAGAAGTTTTCAGAGCAAATTGATGTTGAAACTCTCTATGACAGCCTCTGTCATCCATCAGTGATGGAAACTCCAGGATGAGTTTGGTTCCCTCTTTTCATCACATCTTAGTGTTTTCAAGGAACACTGTACAACTCCTGTATAATTTGTATATTCGTCTTTGTTTAATTAAAGGTCTCTGCCTTTTCAACATGGGAGAAAGAGCTGCACAAGATCGTGTTTGATCCTCGTTACTTGCTGCTCAACCCAAAAGAAAGGAAACAGGTAAAAAAGTCAAATTCACTTCCCATCCAGACACAGCTACTACAGGTTCATCTGAATCCTCAGTCTTTGTTTCTGCAAACCATTCAGACTAATCCATGCTGCAAGGGATTTTTGTCATGATTAGGGTTTGCCTGGAAATGGAAGAGACCAGCAAGGGAAAGTGTTGATAGTTGCTTTATTTTCTGTGGTTGGAAGGTCTCGTATACTAACACAGTGGAAATTGTATGTCTGCACAGCATTGCTGAAACCTGAATGAAATAATGAGAGTCATCCGTATCATGTCAAAGTATTGGCATAAGTAATCTAGCTATTTTCTTAAAAAGAAGTGTTTTGGGGGAAAACTAAAGTGCATTTTTATTGTTAAGCAAGTTCTCACTTCAGCAGCTTTTCTTCGAGTGAATGTAGGGAAATGGAGAGCTTCAAGAACATGGAAAGTGTCTAAAACATGGGACCCAGGAAAGTGTTAACTGGAGTGTGTAAGGAACTTCTTCCCAGGTCTCAGATGATGTGTTAGGTACAGCACTCTGCATGTGCAGCAGCTTGGATCATTTCCATATTGAAATACAAAAGTGTCTCTAAATTTCTGCCTCCTCTGTGTTGATTCTGTGGTGAGAGGAGAGGAAACAGGAGAGAAGGAAAGAAATGGGATTTTTCCTCCCTCATCCCTAGATGAACCTAGAGGTTCTTGTGCCTCTGCTGTGGGTGACTGGTGTTTCTGTAGGTGTTTGATCAGTATGTGAAAACCCGAGCAGAGGAAGAGCGCAAAGAGAAGAAAAATAAAATAATGCAGGCCAAGGAGGATTTCAAGAAAATGATGGAAGAAGCAAAGATTAATCCAAGGTAGGAGCTTCTTTGTGGTTCATGTGCATACGCTCTACTAGGATGCAGGGTGTTGGGTGGTATTGGGTTGATTAACCTTGTTCAAAATAAGCAAAGAGGAGAAATATCGTGAGATATTGTTGAAATCTTCGTCTGCTTGTATTCACCTAATCCATGAAATAATGGAACTTGTGATTTATAATGATGTACACATTTATAGTGATTTACATATTTCAAGTTGAAGAAATCCCCAGCCTGCTGCCTGGATCGTGAGAAAGGCTTCGGATCCACCACGAGTTTCTTTAATAACCCTGTTTCTTCTTAATAAGTCTCTGAGAAGTACTAGGGAGGTTTCTTGGGTTTGGAGGGGGCTGAAGGGATGTTTTCTTGTTACAAACTATGTCAATGATGATATGATAAAATGTTCTGGTTGCTTTAATACAGCAATGACTGCATCCCCCTCACATTAAGACCACTGGCAGCTGTAAGAGCGAGGGCATGACTGTGAATGTACTTTCAAGATTTCTTTGCTGGCGTTGTTTGTTTCACAGCTTCTGCACATAGAGGTCATGAGATACGTGCTTATGTCACCAGATAAACTCCAAAGCACCCTCTTTCAGCATCTCTTGGCTCATCTGGCACTAATTCTTTTCCAGTGAAATAACAGCTTCTTTGTTTCACTTCAGCTCAGTTTTTTCCAGTGACTCGTTTTGGAAATTTGGTGACAGTGTTATGGTAACTTTTAAATTGCTTCAGAGCTGACTAGTAACTCAGAAGTAGGCTGGAAGACTGGAGGCATGGAACTGCCTTAAGAAACAGTTAGGATAGCTTTAGTATCCTCAGCTTTCAGCATACTTCCAGTGTGTCGTGTTGGGACTGATTCTTTACCTGATTATGGGCTGGGGTGGGAAAGAGAATTCCAGCTGAAATACTGTCTTGTTTAATCTTATCCTTTGTCTTCTGGTTTCAGTGTTTGTCTAAAGATATTGCTGTACTTCTGTGAGTGCCAGACTGGTTTTTTATCATCTATCTCAGTCCAACATGCTCAAGAGTTTGTGTTCCACTTCACTTGAGCAGCTCTTGTTCTTCAATCTAGCTGTACATTCACTTTCTAATCCTTTTGAATAAGCTACCAAATTCTCTTCTTGTTTCAATTTACCCTACAGCAACAGTAGGCTGGATTTTCCAAGTCTAATTATTTCCATGCTGTGATGAAAACATTCGTATGATTATAAGTGTCTCACGTATTCTTGGGGCCAGATTTGCATCAGAGCTTGGAAAAAGCACAGTAGTGATTTTTTTCCGAGGTAAGTGGCAGTAATGTACCTGCTGCACAGGTTGGAATCTGGCCCTGGAGGTGAGAGAACGGTCAGGGAAACGCTGTGGGATGATGGGTTGAAAGCCCAGTGTTGCTGCCTCTGCCCATAGTGTCTGAAGGGGTTTCAGCTCTGTGTGGTTTGAGCTCAGGCTCTGCAATGTGCACTGCAGGGGGAAGAGCTGGTACAGCCAGTGTTCTGTGGGGACTCCTACCAAAGGCTGCTTTTCTTGGTGAACTCTTAGTATGGTTTGGCTGCAAGTGAATGCACCTGAGATTTTTGGTTTCACAGCTGTGAAATACCTGGACAGACTGGTGGCTGAACTGCTAACCCACAGAAAAGAAGAGTTTTGTAGACAACTGAGTTTTTTTTTCGTTTCTTCTCCTTGGTTGCACTGTAGTCTCTCTCTACACCTGCCCCTCCTGCAGGTGGCTGTATCTGAACAAACCAACCCACCCTTGTAAGTCTCTGACAAACACCTCTTGTGTGAGTGCTGACTCCTTTTGTAGAGTTCGTTGTTCGAGCAACTCTGTAGTGAGACCGCAGGATTTGCCTTTTGGGTTTTTGTAAGTTGTGCTCTGGCATGTATTGCAGCAGAGGAAGTACTTCCCTGCTGAACCTGCCTCCCAGCCCAGACAGCTCTGCCAAATGAGTTCACTTGCCATTTTGTTGCAGAACTACTTTTAGTGAATTTGCAGCCAAGCATGCTAAAGACTCGAGGTTCAAGGCAATTGAAAAGATGAAAGATCGAGAGGCCTTGTTTAATGAGTTTATCACAGCGGCAAGAAAGAAGGAGAAGGAAGACTCGAAGACCAGGGGAGAGAAGGTAAGGGGACTCTTGAGTTCCAGCAGTGTGAGTGGTGTGAGTGAGATGGGACAGAGCCAGTGCTTGGCTTCCCTGAGCCTTCCCCAAGACACGGGCCTGCACTTTCCTGGAAGTGTTACAGGCAAACACTTCAGGGATGTCCCCCTGGTCTTTCTGAACAATTTCAAGTTTGCAGTTTTGCTGAATTTTAGAACATCTAGAACTGAATTGTGTTTACCTGTGAAGCTGAGTTTGCTTAAACAAGGACACTAGTTTTTTCATTTATCCAAGCAGTAACATTATCTTCTTACCTGAAGTAATGCTTGATTTTTATTTTTTTTATTAAGTTCCTTTATCCTGATGCATGAAAAGGAAAAGGAATCTTACCCTGTTTGGCTGGAACCTCAGAGCTGGTCATTACCTCTCTGTTCCCTCAGTGGGGGCAGGCAGGACTTGCAATTCCCTGAGGATAGTCTCTTTAAGTTTCAAACAGTTCCCTTTCCATCTCAAAGCAGGCACTTAGGGAGGGACTTTTTAATCTTTGAATAAGGAGATCTTATGTATAAACTGCTGTTTATTAGATTGAAAGGTCAGCTATAACAGATTAATGAACTCCCAATGTCAGGTGCTTGCACTGCTGGTGGTGGGGAGCAGATCTCCCTCCTGGAGATGGGACATCAGATGGGGTCACCAAAACCTGGGGCCACTTACTGCCACGTCCCTGTGTGTGTGTGAGTGGAGAAGGTCACCTCTGAAGGCCAATCATTTTGGACAAGTGGAAGTCTGCAATTTTTATTACATAGTATGAAGTTATTGCAGATTTCCCTACCTGGAATGCTGCAGGAGAGAGATGTGCTGGGGGACAGGTCAGATTTGGGGACAGTTTCATTCTTCAGGAAGCTTTGTGTATTTTCAAAATCTGGGTGTTCTGATATAATTTGATTCTGTATTTGATTTTCACAAACATTGCCTTATCGGTGCTGTTTTCCATAAATGATTGTGCTTTCAGAGGGGAACTGTTGTAGTTCAAGACTAGATTTTACGTACTGCAGTTTGATTGTGAATATGGAATTTTGAAGCATTTTTGCAACTTAATAGTGCAGTTGAAGACTTTAAAGAATAAATACTAGTTTTGTTGTTGCATGATTGTTATAAAGTTGAAAAGTTAAAAGAAGAGATTGTATTTGTTTGCTTTAAATAATGTTTTCTTTTTCTCCAAAAGCCTTTTGTAACCATTTTATGTATTCTGTTTTATAACAAGTGGATAGACTTTACAGTTATGTGCTGTGCGGCCTGTCAATCAGTTCAGTCTGACAGCTGTCAATCACTGACACGCAAATATTATGGGATTCCCTAGTGAGGAAAGCATTGGTATCTCTGTGTGGTGACTTTAGCCTCCCGCAGTTCCGGTACTTTACATTTTTTTAGTTTTTTTCCTTGTGAAGTGATGAGAGTTGTACCTGCAATGTGTTAACTGCCAAAAAAAGACTTCTAAATACACCTGAAATGTTTTCAGCCTTATTTTCCTTTGATTTTGAAAGTACTTAAAACATAAAAGAAAATTTAAGGCATTTAACCTGAAGCTTTCTCAGTCTGTCCAAAATCATTACTTAGGGAGAATCAACTTTACAGAAATCTTTAACGTAAGGGTTTTAGATTTTTTATGTATAATGTTTGATTTTGCCTCATGGAGTTACGGCTTATGGTGTGGAGATGGAGCAGCCAGCTGTTCCAGTGGCTGGTTTTATTCCTGTGCCTGATTTCAGTGAGTGAATGCCATGCCAACACTTCTCAGACGGCAGAGAGGAGTAGCAGGGGGTTGAGGATACCAGGGAAGGCACTGTGAGCGGGTAATGGTGACCAAACCGCTCCTGTGCTGTCCGGGACACGGCCTTTTGCCATGACCCTGGGATGAGCTGTGCCAGCAGCCAGCCTGACGTCCCTTCACACAGACTGGCTGGAATGGGGGGCTGCGCACGCCCTGCGCCTCGTGCCCGTGGCCGTGTCCCCGCATCCGAGCTCCAGGCAGTACCCGACTGCCGAGCAAGTCCCTGTGTGCAGGCACGCGGAACTCGCTGTCCAAAGCTGGGGTCTGAACTCCTTGGTGAGATGCTTCAGACTCAGTTATTTGAGACATTTTCATCTTCTCTTTAAAATTTAAAATGAGCTGGCAACACCTGTGCAGTGTACAGGGCACCCGAGTGAAGTGAAAGCTGTGCTGTAGAGCACCAAGGCCTGAAGTGCCTTTGGTTCCTGGGGAGAGAATTGGCTGTGCCCTCCTGTCTCCTGCCCAGTCGGGAGCTGGCAAGGCTGCAGCTGGTCCCACTGGCAGCTGCACAGCTGGGCAGGAGCTCCAGAGGGAATCAGGGAGTGAGGGGTGCTGCTGTCAGCCCCACAGCTGGGCGGGGGCACCCAGGAGACTGAGAGGTGCCGCTGGCAGCTCCCGCAGGAGCATCTTCCTGCAGCCTGTGGTGGTGGCCTCAGGTGAAGCTTTCTGTGGCAGTGGTGCCACGGTGCTCCTGGCAGTGTGGCACCTCATCCTGTGGAATACATCCATGCACAGGTGATTTGTGCAAGAGCTTGGGAATACCCTTACCTTAGAGACTTCTGTAGTAACAGCTGGGAACTGTTTGGTTTCTAACATATTTCAAATGCCATGGCTTAGAAAGCTTCATAATTTGAAACTGCATGCATGTTTTATGATGTTTTGAAACAACATTCTTAATTTTACAATGAATAAACAGTTTGCTTAGCATTTTGTTGAGCTCCTTTAAGATAAAGCAGTAGTGCTGTAGCTGTAGCACAACATCCCAGTGGCACTAAGGGGCTGGTCTCTGATCTCTGCTTTACTGTCTTAGTCTCATTTGGTATAGTAAAGAAAGCCTATAGAGCCTTTTATGTTTATATGTTAATATTTTGAAGAACTAAAAGTATTGGTGGGCAAGGCTGCAGAATGTTGGTGCTGATCTTCATTCCGTTCCTGCATTCTGTCACTAAACATGTTTTAGAGGATGAGGATGTGCCAGGTCTCTGGCAAGCTGGAGCCTGCTCTGTCCATCTGCTCCCTTCCCTGAGCAACCTCAGTGTTCTGCAGCTAAACTGCTTCTCGTGGTTTCCCTTTTTTAAGGGATGGGGAGGGGAGATAAGTAGCAAGTAACAGTCCTCCTCCTGGATTTTGGGTTCTTCATTGTGTGCCATAAAGCCATGCTGAGTTTGTGGCCCGGCAGGGTGTGGGGTGCTGTGGAGGCAGAACCCTTTGCCCTGCCCGCAGGGCCCTCGAGCATCCCCTGGCCCCAGCGAGCGAGGCAACCCAGCCCCTCGCCGCTGCTTTGGGGAGGGGGAGGCTGAAACGCCAAACCAACCTGCCAGGAATGTGTGGTGACCTAAGAGCTAAAGTGCAGCAGGAGCAGGGAGGTCATCTTCCCCAGAAATCAATCTATCTAATGAAGGCACAGTAGTTGCCCTTACAGCTACTGGTTCTGGGACTTTGGATGAAAACATGTTGCTAGTTGTGTTGAAATAAAACCTGCTATGATTGATCCTCTGCCAGCCCTTGCAATGGCTGTTGTTACGGACAGAAACATAACATGCCATTTCCAGCTGACAAAGTAGATTAAAACGTTTTCTTTAAACTTTTATATAAATGTGCATGTCTGTCCTAAATATAATTTACTTAATTACCATATGTGGATAATTCTTTATTGGTTAGATCCATCTTAAGACATTGCTCTTTGTTGGCAGATCCAAGCATTTACCTCTGTTAATTGTACATGTGGAGGATGAATCCATAAACACCTGATTTCTCTAGAGCCCTGTTTCAATCTGCATGGCTTCTGGAGCACTGATATTCAAATGCTGTCATGCAGCATCAGTAACTTGTTGATTTGAGATATATAAAAGCTCATAAACAAGCTTAAATTGGAGCAAAATAATAAAGAGTGTATTGGCGGATCATTCTTTATAGAATTCATCTTAGATGTAGCAGATCGCCTAAATGTATCTGCTTTGGCAAAATTGTCTCAAGGAACAGTGAATTTGGGCTGCAGTTATGACTAAATTCAAGGGTTTAGTGATTGCTCTAAATTGCAATGGTATGTAATGTTAATGTGATCCCTCTGATGAAGGTAAGTTGACTCCTTTTTTCATAAGAGCAAACTGGGGGATATTAAAGGGTCTTTCTAAAGTGTTGCCTTTCTGTTTCTGTCTGTATAACAGATCAAAATGGACTTCTTTGAGCTGCTGGCAAACCACCACCTGGACAGTCAGTCTCGCTGGAGCAAAGTGAAGGACAAAGTGGAGACTGACCCACGGTACAAGGCGGTGGACAGCTCCTCACAGAGGGAGGACCTGTTCAAGCAGTACATCGAGAAAATAGCCAAGGTCAGCGGGGAGCACTGCGAGTGTGGCTGCGGGGGTGCTCTGGGCAGACTGAGCTGTGCTGGATAGAGTTCCATGCCAGAGTTACTGTAGGAGTACCCCAGAATGGCAGCTTGGAACTTAGAAGTTCTGTCCCTGGTGGGATGTTTTGTGGGACCTGTGTGCAAGCACACACATGATATCTGGGAGAAGTTATGCCTCAAAGATTCCTATGAAATCACTGGTGCTAAAAATGGCTGTAAAACTGCTGAAGCTACAGACACCACATTGATTACTTCCTCCTAGGATGGGCTACGTTTCCTTTGCTGTGATTTTCCCTATCAGCTGAGCTTCCTTCAGGGATATGTGTTCATACCAAGTTCCTTCACTGCTGCTTCTTTCTTAATCCAATATTCTTACCTTTCTCTTCCAGGCAGTTAATGGTTGAGAATGTAAACCTGGGCCAACAAACAGTGATCCCCTTGGCCTCCCTTATTCAGAGTTTGTTGCTGGACACAGCTCCTGGGAATAGTTGTTCTGTGACCAAACTTGTCTCTCCCCCATGTAAAAATGCTTCAGCATGGCTTTTGAAGCAAAATTTCAAAATCCATAGATCCCAAATCCCTTTAAAGTGTTTTGTTCTGAGCTGCCTTTAGTTTGATAGGCCTTTAATTCACTTTCTAATGAAAAGCGTTGCTTTTATTGAGAAAAGTTTCTTCTTGAATTTCAGAATTTAGATTCTGAGAAGGAGAAGGAGCTGGAGCGACAGGCGCGCATCGAGGCGAGTCTGCGGGAGCGCGAGCGGGAGGTGCAGAAAGCTCGCTCGGAGCAAACCAAGGAGATCGATCGCGAGCGGGAGCAGCACAAGCGGGAGGAGGCCATACAGAACTTCAAAGCACTGCTGTCAGACATGGTGAGGCACAGGCAGGCGCCTCGTCTCGTCAGGGCAGGCTTTAGCTGATTGGTGCTCCCTGTTAAAGCCTTTTGGCGTTTGGAGTTCGGCTCCAAAGAGGTGGAATCCCACTAGGAGTTTTGCCGCGGTTGGAAGAGAAGGCTGTGCATTTAGGGTTCTCATCCAGAGGGTGCTCTCTGGGCTACAAGCAGGGCACTGCAGAGCTCCCGGTGTCTCTGGAAATAATAATCTCAGAGGCTGCCTTTCCAAGCCCTCTGGTGAGCACAGGATGATGTGCACAGAGGAGGAAGGAAAGGAGGGTCCTTGGATTTTCTGGTTTTGAGAATGCTCAGCCAGGTCAGTGGGACCTCTCTGCTCCAAGCCTTTGCAGAGGGATTCCTTCTGCCACTGCCTGTTCAGTGTTTGTGGGGAACCTGCTACAGTCTCTTCTTAAAAGCTGAGGGTTTATCTTTTATTTTAATCTTAACTTCCAACAAGATAAAAAAATAAGCATATAATAATTATCAATGATAACATATTAATTTGCACAGTGAACTGTAGAAAAGCTGGTTTAAAAACGAATCGTCTTTGGCTCAGGTGCGTTCTTCAGATGTGTCCTGGTCTGACACCAGGAGGACTCTGCGCAAAGATCACCGCTGGGAGTCGGGGTCCCTGCTCGAGAGAGAGGAGAAAGAGAAGCTCTTTAATGAACACATTGAGGCACTTACCAAAAAGAAGAGGGAACATTTCAGGCAACTTCTGGATGAAACTTCCGCGGTGAGAACTGTTGATGTTCAAATTGACAATCTTTGCAGCCCACTGGGATTTCTCTTTTTCTGTTTTTCTGTCCCACAATCTGATTGGTTTGGTTTTATTTCCAGGGCCTCTTGGCTTCATCACTCTTTTCTCCTTCATAACAAGCTCTGTGCATTATGTTTCCTTACCTGTTTATCTGGAGTGTTACTTTGATTGAACATACAGTTGATTTCCATATAGACTTCTAATTGGTGATCTTTTCATCTCTTTATTTCTTCAGTACTGAGTTATTTGATACCCTTCATTGTCTGGCTCTTTCAGATATTCAGGGTGTTTGCCTTAATGGCCATCAGTATTGTCTTGCCCTGTTCATCTGTTCTGATGTTCTCCTGCTGAACCTGACCTTTTACTCTGCTCATGCTGTGGAATGCATCCCTGATTCTGTGCATTGGGGGTTTAGTGAGGTTTCCTCTTTTTTAGTTCTGTACCAACTTCAGGCAGCTTTCATTTAACCTGGAGGTTTTTACCTGATTTTTAATGCATTAGTTATTTTAGTTTAGAGGCAAGTTTTCTGCAGGTAATTTTTAACACAATATACATAACTGTAATAGAGAAAGACTTTGGAAAGTAAATTATATTTGGGGGACCTTGATCTGAAAATGCCATCTCAAAATACAAAGAAGAATCACTATGTAAAATCAACTCATTTAAAAAATAGAAATGTAATAGTATAAGTAGTCGGAACCCAACACTTAACAGCAACTTCATCACTGGACTTGGGATATATTTAAAGGTTTCAGAGGTTAGTAGTGTTTGCATTCCATATTCTTAGAGTCTAATTTACTTTTAATTTAACTATTTTTGCTTCTTTTGAAAGATAACTTTGACATCAACATGGAAGGAAGTGAAGAAAATCATTAAAGAAGATCCAAGGTGCATTAAATTCTCTTCGAGTGACAGGGTAAGTGGTTTGCGTCGCTCTTGCCGACTCCCAGTCTGGTGCAGGGTACAGAGAAGTGAGTTGGTGGCTGCTGCAGTGGGTTCAGCTCTGTGTGGACACACGTGCTAGTAGTTAAATATAATTTATAAAAAATTAAAAATGTGTAAGGTAAGGAAAAGTATAATTAACATGTAATTATTGCTGATGTTCAGTGTGTTCAGTTGCAGGAAGTACTGGAGCTGCATTCAGTGGTTTATGTTTATCTTTCACCTTTCAGAAAAAGCAAAGGGAGTTTGAGGAATACATCCGAGACAAATACATCACTGCCAAAGCCGACTTCCGGACGCTGCTCAAAGAGACCAAATTCATCACTTACAGGTGGGGAGGGTGACGCTGGTGCAGGACTTGGCTTTTATTGTGCTTTGCCATACAAACAGCAGCAAACTGATGTCTGTTTTTTCCTAGCACAAGCTGATGTCTAAGTTACTCAAGTCTTTCATGGTGCTTAATTAACACAGGCAAGCGTAGGCAAGGAGCCTGTGTTTTCTGTGCCCAGAGCACCATTACGTGCCCAGTCCCAGCCTCACGTGACATCTTTCTAGCTCGGACGACGGCCAGGTCCCTGCACCCTGCCCTGGCTGCCTGTCCCTCGGCTCCCTGCACTTCCTTGCGGTGGGGCAGCCTCCCAAAGGCCGAGGGGGTTCCCGGGCTCCCTGCCTCCATCCTGCTCCCGTGGTAATTCTCACGCTTGCTTTCAGATCCAAAAAGCTGATCCAGGAGTCCGATCAGCACCTGAAGGATGTAGAGAAGATCCTGCAGAACGACAAGCGGTACCTGGTGCTGGACTGCGTGCCCGAGGAGCGGCGCAAGCTCATCGTGTCCTACGTGGATGACCTGGACCGGCGTGGGCCTCCCCCGCCCCCCACCGCCTCCGAGCCCACGCGGAGAACGACAAAATAGTTCCGGAATGCTCCTAATCCAGGGGTGTCTGTTAAATCCAAACGCTTGCATGAGCCATCTGTCAGGTTACACACATCCATTGCCGTGAGTATATTCAAACATCTGAGGAGCAGAGGCAGAAGCAGCATTAGTGAACACAAAATGATCTCTGGGGGGAAAACCAACAACAACACAAACCCACATTAAACATATTTATGAGTTAATTGGAGCATGACTGACAAATCCCAGGCTGTGGGCTGTTTGGTGACTGTGGGTCTCGGGGCGCTGTGTGTGAAGTGTGGGTGTCTGGTACCTGGGGCTTTCCTCTCAGCAGTGTCCTACATGTGAGTCCCAAGGGTGATCATGTTGTGGTTTGAGCGTGTCCTACATGTGTGCCACCAGCTGCCTCCTGGTTCCCGCAGTCCGGGGCTCAGGAGGTGACACGCTCTGGTAGCTTAAATCACTGACAGCCCACTCTGGAAACACCAGTCCCAGTTCTCTGCCTCCACCCTTGGGAATGGAGCTAAATCTGTTAGAGCCAGGGTTAGAGCTGAGGGGAGAACAGGGACTTGGAGACCAAGCCAGGTTTATTCACAGGCTGCTCTGTGCCTGCCCCCAGCCATCGATTTGCAGCAGTCAGGTTGCTCTGCCCAAGTGAACTTCTGTCTAATAAGTTTTGCTCAAGGCTGGAAATCCCAGAGGTGAGTGAGCAGGCCAGGACGGTTGTATAAACACATTTTTATTTACGATAAAGTGATCTTTACATACTTCTGGGTTAGACTGTGCATACCCCCTCTGGGCAATTCTTGTAAACTATACTCCTGTTTGAATGTTAAACTTGTGTTTCTAAAGTTTAATTTTGAAATGTTGGGATTGTTCAGTTTATGTATTTGAACTACAATAAACCAACCCTTTTTATATATGGATTGTACAGGCCTAATCCAAATTTCTGTTGGATTTTGTTGGACTTGTGAATTTATGAGTAAAGCAAACGACTGAAGTGATGCTGCCTACATTCTTGGCTGTGTTTGGCAGAACAGGGCCTGTGGCACTGAGCAGTGTGGGGTCAGGATGTGGGCAAGGGGGGTGAGCAGAATGATTTTCCAGTTTAGTTCTTCTGTCTGTTGCTTAAACATGAGCTGGCAGGGCTTGCAGAGCCAGTTTCTTTCTGCTGCTTGTGTTTACATGTGTCTTTTGCTCTGAGAGGAGGGCTGGGGAAGGAGTCCCTTCTTCCTCACCCTGACAAGTGTTTTCTTGTCAGCAGTTGGTGTTGGTGGCCAGGGCCAGGACTTGCAGGCTGAGCAGCAAGAGAGAGGGGTTGTTTGACAAGAACTGGGACAGCCTTGGGGGCCTTGTGTTGCTGACAGTGGATTGTGGTGCTCTGGGGTGCTCCCGGTGAGAGGACACGCCTTGAAATCAGGGCAAGTGTCCCTCCCTCCTTGGTGTCTGCCCCTTCCATGGGTGTGGGGGTCCCCAAACCATCTGAAACCAGTGTCGGTCGATGCCTTTGCTGGGAGGGGAGGTGGAGTCGTGAGGATTGCCACCCAGCACAGTGCCCTCGGGTGTGGGATGGTCGTGTCTGGGACACAGGTGGTGCCCAGAGCAGGACGCTGTGCTGGGAGCTGTGTCCCTGTGCACACTTCCTGGCTCTGCCAGTAAATGGATTTCCTCTTGCTCAGCACAGCCCAGTGGGAAGCTGTGTGCTTGTTACAGCTGGTTTAGAATATTGTGAACTTGTTCATTAAATAAGATGGCTGTTAATTTTAATTGATCTGTTTTATGGAGGCCAGATGGTCATTAAGATTTATTTATTTGCTTATTCCATGGATAAAGTAATCATGCCCACATGCAGGGCTCCCGGCTGGGGGCTGCTGCTGGTGGACCATGGAGCTGGTCCCCCCGGCAGCCCCTTAGGCAGAGTCCCCTGTTTCCCTGGAGGTAGGGAGACAGCCAGTGGAATCCTCATCCAGAGAGAAGGCTGGGTTTAAGGGATGCTGACAACTTTCCTAGCACCATTTCTATTGCAGCCCAGGAGGTCCCCTGGCTGGCCCTGCCCTCTGTGGCCAGCACAGCAGGGCAGAGGTTAAATCCAGGCAACCTTAAGAGAAAGGGAAAGAAACTCTGCTTTTGAAAAAAGCTGAACTTAGTTCTGCCTTGTGGAGCAACCAGATCCAGCAACTCAGAATGTGCTGCACCCCACGGAGCAGAGCCAGGGCTGGGTTCCTGCTGTTTCAGCTGATTAAGGTCCTGCAGCTAATGTGAAGGTAAATGAGTGTCTGAGGAACATCTCCCTGACCGCACAGTCCCTGCCCTGCAGCTGCCAATTAAGGGCTGCTGTTTAAATTCATCACCAGGAGCAGCCCAGAATGAGGGCAGTGACTGGGGAGGGGCCGGCAGCTCCTTCCAGGGCTGTATCAAGTACCGAGGTTTGTCCCGTGCAGTGGGGGACCTGCAAGCGCTCCCACTCCCCCTTAACACAATGCCCCACTGTCCCACGCCCTCAGAGGGACCCAGCATCCCTGGGGTCTTGGGGATCCCCTGGTCACCCCTCATCAGCAGGGCCCTGGCAGCCACCCTCAGCCCAGGAGCCCTCAGACACTGCAGAGCCGCCGTCCCCCGCGCGCGAGAGGCACAAGAGGCATCGACTGCACACAGACACGTTTGGGACAACTTTACTTCCGACACCGCAGCGCAGGCTTTCCTTACAGAGCCAAAAAAGAGCATTTTCTTATAAAATGGTTCATTTACTCTTGCTATTTTATTTTACCATTTCATTTTAAAAAACAAAGTTACTCCTGTAAAGCCATCCCTTGGAACAAATCCGTAAGCCAGTGCACTTTGTTCTTCCCTCGGGATGGCTGCTCCGAAAGCGGCGCACGGGGGGCCTCTGCCTCCAACCAGCTCCTGGTTTTCCGCGCAGTCTGTGAGCTCTGTGGGTGTGGAGCAGTTCCTGTCCCTGCTTGGGACATGCCAGGATCCTCATGGTGCCCGCAGGGAGGCTGTCCGGGGGACACCTGGCCCTCGGTGACTCGTGTCCTGGTCCCTGAAGGCCTTGGGTGCTGGGGGTGCCGGCTGCCCCCACGGGAGGGGTGGAAACAGGGTCACGCTTGTGGAGCCACTGCCAAAGTGACCGTGTTGAATTTCGTAATTGACTTCATTTGCTTCTTGCTGCAGGAGCAGTTTTCAGATTTACAGAAAATCCAGTCACTCTTTTTTTTATTGAACAGTTGCTCAAGTAAAGAGGGACCTGAACAAGCTGTAGAGTAGAAAGAGGCAGCCTCGCCATGCAAAGAGAAAGAGTTACTGGTTTTATTATTATCATTGTTATTATAATGTAGGACTGCAGACAGCCTCTCTCTGACACAGTCAGGGGCTAACAGCAATATACAGTTGGGATTCTTTTTTAGGTCATAAATTAGCAACTTTATCTTTAAAAAAATTGAATAAATAAATAAATTAATTAAAAAAGAGACAGAGAGAGAGAGAGAAAGAGAGAGAGAGACAGTCAGTTTGGGAAGGCAAGAGCTCACAACAGAATGAGGAAAATGACCAAAGCAAAGCCCAGAACTGCAGCAGAGCCCAGGGTTGGTTTGGTTTGCGATCAATGCAGGTCGGAAGCATCGTTTATAAAGGTATTTCGTATACCAAAGAAGGCACCACAGTATCTACAAAGCCAAATCCTCAGGAGGGTTCTGGGGGCTGGGGGGGCAACCTGGCTGGAGCAGACACATCTGGGGGTGCAGCACATACCCCCCCCTTAAGCTTGTCCATTGCAAAACTGAACTTTTCCATTTTACGTTTGGTTTTGCTGTCTCTGTTGGTAAAACACAAAATAATTGTAATAAAAAGACAAATGTGGAAAATGGCAAAGGGAGGCAACATTCCAGTCTTCAATACAACAGGTGGAATATTTCTGGGATCAGGTTTAAAGCAATTGGGCCACCAGAGCTGGCCAGAGGCCACAGTGCGTTACCCTGTCAATCCCTTCCTCAGCCGACAGCCCCCTCCCCATCACCCCCTCAGCCATCGGCAGAGGGTCCCTGCCACCGCAGCACTGCCTGGGGACATGCCTGGGGACACGGGACAGCCAGGCCTGGCATCCTCACAGTGCCCTGTGAGAAGTCTCAGCTCTCCCCATGTAAATCTGTTGTCCAGGGGGTGCCCCCAGCAGCCCCTGGGCCAGGGTGCCCCAGTGCTCCTCTGCACCACCGCGATCTGCAGAGCAGAAACTGAACGAAGAACAGGAGGGAAAGGAAAACAAAAAAAGAAAGAAAGGAAAGGAACAGTTGAAACTGCATGTTTACTGGTATCAGTACATGAGACTCCTAAAGAACACCTGGTCCTCCTAGTTAACCTTGTCCTGGAATATGTACAGGTTGTTCGTGGCTGCCACAGCGATGATGTTCTCAGAGGGGTGCCAAGCTGTGTGCAGGATCTTTTTGCTAAAGTCCAGACTGTCCACGCTGATCTCGTCTTTCCTGCGCTTTCCACCCACGCAGACCTTGCGGGGTTTGAGGATGGCACGGGGTTTGCTGTTCTCCCGCGACGCCTCCAGCGTCACATCGCGCTTGGTGTTGCGGTCGAACATGCGGAAGAAGTTGTTGTAGGAGCCAGTCATGATGACACTGCAACAGGGAAGGACAGATGATTTTCACACCTTTTCAGAGGCAAGCTGCTGGTGACCAGAGGCAGACTGAACATTCAGGGGCATAATGAGATTTGGGTAAGCGTTGGAATTTGTCTCAGGCCTAGTTGTGCCTTTTCAGCTCACTCTGATGGCTCAGACAAAAAACCATGACAGCCCTGCCAGGGGCTCACACACTTCCTGCCACCCAGCCTGGTGTGAGTCACACCTGGACACTCATTATCCCCAGATTCTGGCAATCTGGAGCTAAACCCATTACCACCTTCCTTCAGCTGTGGGTGACAGAGAGGCAGAACCGATTCTGTCCACAAGAGAGCAGGACTCTCAGACATCCCCACCCGTGTACAGGGGCCATGGGACCCCCTGGGCCAAGCCAAAGCGAGCATCCCTGGGCTGAGCGCAGCCACACTGCCACATGCTCACCTGTCAGACCCGTTCCAGACGCACTCGAACTTGTCAAAGATGCAGTCGTTCTCGTAGAGTGAGCAGAGCTTGCTCCGCAGGTAGTCGTGGACCTGCCGGTGGGAGGGACAGGATGAGGCTCCCACAGTGACCAGCACAGCCCTGGGACTGGCAGGCTCAGCCTGGCTCACTGGGGGCTGGCACACCCAGCCCAGCCCCACACTTGCCACAGCCAAGCTGGCAGCGCTGGGCACTGCCTGGCATCCTGTGCCCTCCCACAGCCACCATTCCTCTCTAAGCACCTCCAGCCACACTCTGCACGTGGCTTGGGCACCACCAGGCAGTGCCAGGGGACATCCCCTGGCAAAGGGTGACAGTGACAGGGCTAGTGCTCTGCACAAGGCCCCTCCCCTGGCTCTCCCAGCTGCCAGCACCTGAGCTTCCTCTCCTCACCCACCCCCAGCCTGGGGACATGGTGACAACGCACCAGGCCACCTGAGACCACATTTAACAACTCTGCTTTCCACCACCTACAGGCATAAAGCTCCCACACATCAGGTGCGTACCTGCCGCTCCTGCCACTGGCCCAGAGTGTGGCTCAGGAAGGAACCCAGTGGGTGCCCCACTGCTGCATGCACCTGGCTGTGCCACACTCACCTGGTAGGTCTCGATGGGCCGGTTCTCCATGTTCAAGTCCCACACCTTGACCGTGAGGTAGTCCCGGGTCATGATGTACCTTCCACTGTGGCTGAATTTGACATCAGAGATGGAGGAGATGATCTCAGAAAAAAACGACCGGTTACTTGGGTCTTCGGGCTCTTCAAAAACTGCAAGAGGAAACAAGAAGCCCCAGCATCAGCTGAGGCTGGAGCTCCCTGATCTCAGGCCAGGGACCTGCCACCCTGTCCCGCTTGGGAAGCTTCTGGGAGGGAGCACTGGCACGGTGCCGTACCCAGCACCCACATGTGCTTAGGTTTATCACCCCCCCACAAAGCCCTGGGGCTCCAGTGTAGTGGGAAAAATGAAGTGCCCATATTAATTATCTCTACAATGCAAAAAAGGCACTGCCCAGAGCAGGACCCAGAGCTGCAGCCTTTCATCAGTGGCAGAAACATGGAGGCTTTTTCAATAGAAAAAGTGATAGCAACAAGAAAAAATAAAGATCTCAGGCAGCCAGAAAGCAGCTGAACCCAGGACATGTCCCTGTTGCTCTTGACAGGTCAGTCATGAGGCACTGGTCTCCTTGTGAGGGCTCTGTCCCTGGGTGCCCCTGGGAATGGGCAGCAGGGCCATGGCCACCTGCTCTGCTGTGGGATGTGTGGACCCTCCTGGGTCGGTCCTTGCGCTGGCAGCAGCAGGGGCTCTGCTGGCACTGGGGTCCCAGCACACACACAGACACAAAGGATGCCAGGATGGGGGTCCCAGCACACAGCTGGTGCTGCCCAGACCCTGAATGAGTCTGTGAACCAAAGCCAGTGGCCAGGGAGGGCAGGGGCTTGGGGCAGCTATTTTTGCTTTGGGGTGAAGGCTTTTGTGTGGCTTTGCTCCTGCTGCAGAAGCAGATCTGGGCTGTTGAGCTCATGGAAAGGATTTTGAGCACTAATTCTCTCTTACACAACAAACCTACTTTCTCTGGCACTGAGCGGGTGCTGCCCTGCCCGCACCAGCCGCCTCTGCCAGCTCCCTCCTTCCGCAGCAGCCTTCCCAGCTCCCTCTCCCGGGGGAGCAGACTGAACCCCGAGATGGCCTGAAAGGCTGCACTGTCGGTGCCCCTGCTGCTCAGGGGCCGCTGGCTCTTCTGCCCCGTGCCCGGGCATCAGCAGCGTGGCTGGGGCTCACCCAAAGGCAGCACTGTCGGCCACGTACAGGGAGGAGGGATTGTTGAGGGGACACTCCTGCAGTGTCTGAGGGTGAAGCTGCAGCTGTCGGTTACCTGATCACAGCAGCTTCTTATTTCTACCCAAAGCTGAAGATGCTTTCAGCAAAGAACAACCGTCCAGCAGCGCTGCAGCACCGCAGACAGGGCAAGGAGGAAGCAGAGCAGGTCCTGGGGGAAGTGGGCTGTGCCTTGAGCCTGCAGCTCAGGAGCTTGGCAGGTACAATCACAAGTGGCTCTTCACAAAAGCAAGTGGAAAGCCCAATGCCTTTTGCTATTGGGAAATAACTGCAGAACCCCAACAGGGCTTTTCCTCACTTTTCCATATCCTTTACAAACAGGATTGCTTTTGCTGGCATTATCAGCTGCTCCTGCAATCCCACATCCCTGTCTCTGAGCCTGTCTCCAGTCCTGACAGCTCAGGCTGCACGTTGACATCCCCGCCACCCCTTGGACCCAAAACATCACCATGGTGGTTTTAACCCGCTCCCCCAAAGGTGTGGGGCAAGACTCAGGGGAAGGGGCTCCTCTCGGGGGCAGGCAGAGGTGTGTGAGGGTGAGTGGCCATGGGGACCGCAGCCTGGCACACCAGGGGGAGAAGGGGACGAGGTGCTAGGGCAGACCCAAGCCCAGGTAGGTCTCCATACTCCCTTCTCTGTTCTCTTTTAGCCCAAGGGGCCCACGGTGGCCGCACTCACACTTGGCGTGGCGGTCGCAGAGGGCAGCGGTGCGCATGTCACACAGGCGGATGGTGCCCTTGCTGCTGCTGTACACGAAGGTGTTGCAGTGGTGCGGGTGGAACTCGGCCGCCGTGATCACCTCCGTCAGCTCCTCCATGTTGGCCGGCTTGATGTCCACAATGTCTGGCAGGGCTGGTCAAGGAGCCCACGCAGCCCAGCCCAGACCCCGCGCCCCCTCCTGCCGATGTCTCCGGGCCCCCCATGCAAACCGTGCATTCTGGGCAGGCAGCAGCACCACGGGCAGAGCCCCAGCGCGGAGCGGGACCAGCTCACAGCAGCACGGGGGAAAGCCCACATCCCACACGTCTTCTGCTAAGCTGGGAACCCCAGCTCTGGGACCACGGCTGGAAGACCCTCTGTGGGGCATGAGACCCGATCCGCCCACCCACCCCAGGCCTCAGTAAATGTCTTTCAGTGCAACATTGTGGCATGGTGAGTAACCCCACTGAAAACAGCAAGGGCAGTACAGCCCAGGGCACAACAACCAACAGAAAACTCCGAAGTCCCTCAGGCCATGTGAATTCCCTCAGGTTTGACACAGATTTAGTGCTCCTCACCCTGATCCTAGAAAATAAGCAGGCACCTCAGCCCTACTCTCCTGCAGCCACTCAGAGCTCCCAGAGCCACTGCGACTGCCGAAATCCTCTCCATCTGCCTAAACCATGCCCCGGGGATTTCTCAGCAGGAAGCACCATATAAATATCACCAATGATTTGTGCCCTGTGTTATTATTTCCCGTGTGGCTGTTACAAGGGTGGCTGTCACAACCTCATTTGTAGAGCGGTGACTGGCAGTCTGTCACCCGCTGCAGGGTGCAACAGGGACGGCACCATTAGTGCTTCCATCTTCCCCAAGGCATCTGTCTCCTCCATCACCTGCAGATCCCCCCCCCTGCCTGCCCCACCAGACCCTGCAGGCAAGTTCAGAAATGTGTCACCCACAGATCAGGTGACAGCAGCAGTGGTGGCAATGCCAGCTGAGCCCTGTGCCGTGGAGGGAGCGGCTCCGTGTGAATGTGGGATGCATCGTCTGGACACAGCCTGGCATCCCACCGGCAGCACAGGCAGAGCTGGGAGGGCAGTGCCTCGACAATGACACATGAGACTGGGGAGCTCCAGTGCTCTGCAGTCAGGTGCACAGCAGACAGCACTATTTCCTACTCCTGAACCCTTGCCAGCCTTGCCAGAGGGGGAAGCTCCTCTACCGAGGCACCACAACCGGGTGTGGGGCTAAGCCAGCTGCTGCACCGCCCGCTCTGTCCCCATCCCCATGGGCACGGGCACAGCCCTGCCGCTCCCCTTGGGGCTGCACCTCACTGGGACCCGGGGCCGTGCCCGGAGCCACACACACCAAAGGATACTAAAACTTTGATTTGTGATTTCAAAATTCCACAGGTTTATCCTCAGGTCATCCGCTGACATGTAGGTCTCGTAGTCGCTGTTGACGGAGATGGAGTTGATGTGGTAGGTGTGTGCGTTGGCGAACACCCTCCGGGGAGTGGCCTCCACCATCAGGTCCATGGGCCGAAGCACGGGCACCTGCAGGGTGAGGAGCAGAGCGTCGGCACCCAGGGACAGGGTCCAGCACCCGGCGTGGGGGGATGCCCTCACGGGGTCCCACAGAGCTCTGGCTGCCAGTGCTCCTACCCACCCACTCCTAACAGGCTCTCTCCAGGGAAACCTAATGCCTTCCCAAGTGTACGACAAGCAGACAAGGACAAGCAAACCCAAAAGCCATCTAATTTTGAGAGAAGCTCCAGGATGGTTAGAGCACAGTGAAGCAG
The DNA here is from genome assembly GCA_013398015.1 of Oreocharis arfaki. Lineage (NCBI taxonomy): Eukaryota > Metazoa > Chordata > Aves > Passeriformes > Paramythiidae > Oreocharis > Oreocharis arfaki. The sequence goes on from VZRR01006228.1 coordinate 37,900, forward strand.
TGAGAGCCCAGCAGACCAGGTTCTGATCTTGCTGCAGCAACTGTTTCAGCTCTGAAACAAACCAACAACCAAAAAACCTCTTCTGCTTTGTTTTGTCACTGTTAGCCAGGATCTGAAATTCCTGGAGCCTTTCTGACAGAAATAGATTTCTTGAGAGAGCCAGGTCAGCACATTTTTTCTCTAAACTTTTTTGCATTTGTCTCACAGTGAAGTGATGGAGGTAAGAGACGAGAAGGGACAGAGTGAGTGACACACAAGCAGGGACAGAGGGAAGGACCAGGAACAGAGCTGTGGGTGTTTGCCTTTAGATAAATCAGCATAACCCATCGGGGGATGGGGAGATGCAGTGGGGACCCTGTGTGTGAGGAGTGGGGTCAGTAATAACTTTGGACACAGCACTCTGAAGGCAACTTAATACACCAGGAATGTGTCAGTCCATGCTCCTGCCCGCCAGTGAGCTGCTCCCTCCAGCTACTTCATTACTTGTATTATCTGTATGCTGCCTGAAGAGATTTCCCATGGCTGCAGAGGTGGGGATGGGAGTGACAGCCAGCTCGAGTGACACGAGAGCACTGGTGCTGCCAGCTCAGAGCCTGAGCCTAATGTGACGAGCCTGCCCGCTAATTCCACCTGACACAGCCAATGATGCATCGTTTGCGCTGACGGATTCTGCTCAGCCAGCTGGGACTGGGGACAGCGGCTCACGCCCCGCCCAGGGACCACAGGGACCGGCTGTCAGTCCGACCGTCGGGACACGGCAGCTGTGCAAAGAGAAAGGGCTCAGCGGCTGCACTGGGCCTGGCAGAGCAGGGAAACAAGCCCAGCAAGGGCTGGGGCAGGGGATTCTGCTCAGCGAGATGACTCTGCGTGGCCCAGACCCTGGGCTAGTTCCTGTCCCCAGGCTGGGCAATCCCGGCTGACACCAGCACCACGGCGCCAGCAGCTCCCGGTGCCCCAGCACGATTCCCTACTCATTCCTACACACGGCAGTCACTCACAATCACACAGCTACAACAAACTCTTAGACCAAGAACCTTCTCCACACATTACTTCAGAGACAAGTCCTGGGGAGACTTTTTTTATATCTGGGACTTGGCTCCTCACCAGGTAAAACCCCACAAAAGGCACAAACCTGGTTATCCATGAGTGGTTTGCTAAAGCAGGGATTTTTATCTGCTACAGTGGCAAGAATCTGCACTGAAATATGGAAACCAGCGTGCCCACATGCTGCAAGCTTCTGCTTAAGGGTATCAGCAATGAGGATTTCACCCTGAAAGCACTGAAACTTTGAGGCAGGAGCAGTCAGGAATTTGCTGGGAGCAGATGGTGAGCTCGTTCCCCAACAACAGCACAGGGATCCTGCAGCACAGGGGACCCTGGCTTGGGACAGCCAAGGGGACCAGCTGCCCAGCCAGGCCTCAGCCACAGTGGAGACACCAACAAATGGGGCAATGTGACAGCAGCTAGAACTGGGTGTTGTGCTTTTTTGAAGCAGGCACAGGCCAAGTCAGCATCTGCCCAACCCACCCAGCTCAACCAGCAGGGCCACAGCAATCCTGAACAGCAGAGACCTCCTTGAGCATTCCTGCTCCAGCTCCAGAGCCCACCTCAGGGCAGGCTCTGGTGTCACACACACCCATTATTAAATGATAATAAAGACTGTCAAAGAAAATGAAACACTAATAAATTCAATTACTTTCTGTTTTCAGGAAGGGGGGCAATGCCAGTCACTTTTCATTTAAAACAAAGTAAGTCTTAATTTTGATTCCTGCTTTTAGCAGGTACCCCCTGCAGAAGACGTCCCACTCACTCTGAGCACACATGACACTTCATTCCTCTCCCTGTGTCTGGTGAAGCCTCCCCCCATCCTGAATTAATGAGACACTAACCCTTTCTTGAGCTGTGAAACTCATTTTCTCGATGGCTGAGGTGGAGAGAGCGGGCACGTCCCGGCCCCTTCCTACCACTGCTGCTGCACGCCCTCCTGCCACCTCCAGCCCTGAGTGAAGGCCCCCAGCACAGGGGACATGGTGTCAGTAATTGCCCCCGTCCCCATCAGGCTTCCCCTTTCATTGTCTGTCATGTTGACTGTCACTGAATGCTCCCTGCAGAAAAGCTCTACGTGGCCAAGCTCTCCATGTCATTCACAGTGCCATGATGGACATGGCCCATGGAGTCACAGGGATTCAGTGTTTCTCAGGAACGCCTCATCCTCGGCCCAGAAGTGCCACATGGCAGCAGCATCAGCAAAACACAGGTCAGTCTACAGAGAAAAGGATCAAGGACTCAGCTCCTGGGATGGCACAGTCACAAACCCCCCAAAGCCCATGGCCCCCACGTGCCAGCATTTGCTGCCCCTTGCTGACCCTGCTGCTGGGGGTCAGGTGGGGATGTGGAAGTCCCAACAGAGTCCTGCAGCAGGATGGGACCCAACCACCGGCACACAAGGTGAAAGCAATTGCTGCGAATCCTCACAAGACACACCAGAGGCCAGAAATTCCCAAAGGGCGTGGATATGACAGGGCTGACTGCACTGGGAGCACTCACACATTTCTGTGCAGTGGAGAGGAAGATTTTGCTGCCAGTTGCCTCCATGGAAACCCTCTGGGCAAAATGGACTGCCCTGGACTTATGCTGAAATCCCAACCCGAGCCAGAGCAGTGGCCATAAGAAATCCCAATAAATACTCCATTAGGTGTCTGCCCAATGCCCACCTTGCCAGGGTGACCAGCTGCAGCCACAGCTCTGTGGTTACCCGACAGGTGTGGCAGAACTGCCTGCAGGCAGCGTACCCTGCGACCTGCTGATGGGCACCACCGCGCTCACCTTGACCAGCCAGGCTCGGAACTGGCACCTGGGGAGAGCTTTCCTCGCTCCTACATCCACGGCAGGACACGCATCCCCCTCAGGTGACAGCTGAACAGCGGCAGTGCCAGGCCAGCACAGCCGGGCCGGCGCAGTGGGCGACCGCGCAGCCCCGCTCGCCCAGCCCAGCCCAGCCCAGCCCCTGCTCCCCACCAGCACGGCCAGTGCCCAGCGTGCTCCGCAGCCCGCACAGGATTTGGTCAAGTGGGATTAGTCAAGCTGAAGCTCGGATTGACCCCAGCCTTGAGTCTCCGAGAAGGAAACTCTAATCCAGTCCCTGGCAAATCAGGGAGCAGAGCAAGCGCTCAGGGATAAATCCAGCGAGTTTTCCACCCGCCCCAGCGGCTGAGCTCCTCCAGCAGCTGAGCTCCTCCAGGCACACTCTCCAGCATTTGTTTCCTACCCACATAAGGTACATTCTGTGACTGCCCAATGCCACCTCAAGATTAGTATTTTGCAGAGGAAATGAGCATCAAACACTATTTTCATGGCAGACTGACAAGTTCACACTGCTCAGAATTTTGTCACATTCAACCTGCCCTGTGACATGCAGAAGGGACCTTCCTACAGGAGGACAAAGCTGCTGCCTCACTGCTCATCCACACAGCTGATGGAGCTGCTGCTTCCATCTCTTGTCCCTGCCTTGTCACTGAAACGCTCTGTGAAACTTATACAAGGAAAAGAGGCAAATCTCTTTGCTGAGGCAGAAAGGCAGCAGCAGCACAGCCGACCTGCTCTGAGGCATCTCCCACCACAGCCACTCTGCAGCTGCTGTCAGGGGAATCAGATGCAGTGGGGCACAGCACAGCCTCCCTGGGAAACTGTGCACAGGGGCCAAGAAATCTGAGTGCTTCGGCAAAATGGGAGATACAAACCAGGATTTATGATGGAATTTGCTGGAACTGAGAAAGTGAAGTAGCAGCTCTTAAGAGAGGGCCCTGTGACAGCTACAAACACGGAGAAGCAGGCACACAATGGCCCTGCCCACGGCACCCAGTGCCCGCCGGCTCCGTGGCAGGGTGAGCTTGGGGTGTCACCCCAGACTGACCTGCGCTGTGAGGGACCAAAGCAAACACATCCTCTCTCTTTGAAAAGGTTTAAGCCCTGGATATTACTTGTGTTAATTTTCTCCTACATACATCCCATGGCACAGGTACAGCGAGTGGTACTCGGGAGCACGCCGAGGCTGTTACACAAGGTCACAGGGCTGCAGCTATTAGATTGGGGGCAACTCAAATCAGCAGAGCTCTTCTAATGACAGTAAACACCTTGCTACACAGCCTGAGCAGAGTTAAATATTCCTTTTGCACTATGTGGGTTAGAAATTCCTCAGAGGATGATGCTCATCAAGTGCATTTAAACCACTAAGCCAAATGGGTGAGAAATTATGGCAGCAAGGTGCATTTAAAACCCTTTTTCACTTGTCTGTGGTTGAAAATTAAACCGCGGATGGATGTGGCTTTAATTTAAAGCACACCCATCACAGGACAATTACACGTCAGATTTACACCAAGCTGCAGTGAAACGGTTACAGCTATGTAAATACCTGTCTAAGTAAAATCATCAAAACATTAGATCAAATGGAGCTGCTGGAAGACTCCTCAATCTTCTGTCCTGAGGGAGCACAGCACAGCAGATACCAATAAGCATAACACCGAGCACTTAGCGCGTGTTTGACCTCCCAGTGCCCTGCGCCTCTGCTGGGCCGCTCGCCAGGAGCGGGAATGGCAGCGCCTCGTCCCAGCGAGTGGCAGACACCAAACAGCAGCTGACTCCTCCAGCCACACAGCACTGAGCTGCTACCAGGAGTGGATGGGCTGAGAGTGAAACAAAGGCTGAAACTTTCAAGGCAGTGAGTGGACTCCAGCTGTGTCCAGTTCTCTGATGTTTCAGTATGAATTTCTACAAGGGGGAAAGAAATGAAACCAGAGAAGGAAGCAGTACCTGAGATAACACCCTTAACACTGCTGCCTTTCCAAATCCTCCCTCCCAGCCTGCCAAGGGCTGACAGCCCCAGCTCCCACAGCCAGAGGCCGAGCAAACCTCTCCAACAGGCTGTCAGGTAACAGCATGTTAGGCTGGAAATGCTGCCTGAATCATAACAGCAGATACACATATACATGAAATAAATGGTCTCTTGCTCTGTAAAGAAAAATGCTGCCAGTCACCAGGAGCAACCCTGTACAGAGACAAGAATTAACCACCTGCCCAGGGTTCTCAATGGCTTCATGCACAGAGGAACTGGGACCCATGAAGCGAGGCAAGGACAATCATAGCAACAATTTTATATGTATAAATACAAAACGCACAAGTACTCAAAACGCAAATTCTGACAGGGTGTTAATAAATTACAAGCTGGTCTGGTCTGATTAATGTCATGACTAGAAGGAAAACTCATTTGGAGGAAGTTCTTCTGCTCCTACAGCAGTAGCTACATGAGGAAATGCTCCAAGCTGGGAGAGCTTCTGCCCTGCCTCCTCACTGGGATGGGCACAGCCCGTGGGGCAGCACAGCACACTGTGGCACGGGGGTACCAGACACGAGACACAACATGGTGCTGGCAGCACATCAGCCCAGCCTGGGCATCCATGGCAGCTCCCCCATCCACTCCCACGCCCAAGCACCAGTCGCAGCACCAGCCTCCGACACAAGGATGCCCCCCGACACCAACCGACCACGGCAGGATGGCGTTGCAGGTCCCATGGCACACAGGCAACACCAGCAGCAATTTTCATCCTGGCCCCTGCAGGGAACGGCTCCTCAGCCGCCATGGTCCCCCCACACTCACCCGTAGCATGGTGATCATGGAGGGGTCTCGGAGACGGCCATCCTCATCCTTGAGGTTGTATCCCTCCGGCCTCTTGTCCCGCTCGCTGACCTTCCATAGCTTCACAGTCTTATCTGGGGCAGGAGAGAGGAGAGCATCATGGGGCTGCCCCCTGAGCCGCCCACTAATGGACACACCAAGGCCACACCGGCTGGAAAAATCTCCTGTGTCCCCCAGTGCCATGTGCTGGAAGCGGTGATAGATGTACCCGTCCCCACAGCAAGCTGCTGCTGCACAGCCCTGCAGAGGAGCAAAGCCTTGCAGGGCACACTGGCCCTGGACACCCCAAAGACATGAGTCTGTAGCTCGCCCAGAGTCGTGCTGACATTCCCCACCCAGAACTGTGCAGAGCCCAGCACTCACCTGGACTGAAGGCAGCTCCCACCCCTCACAGCTCCCTGTCTCCTCCCAGCATCCCACCCCCCTGTGCCACAGAGCCCCGGGAGAAAGAACACCAGGAACACATGGGGTTATTCTGAGTAATGGTGTTTTCTTCACTCCCTCCTGGCAGGGACTCCATCCATAGTTTATCATCATTTCCACCAGGTTTCATGCAAAACTCCATCATCCATCTTCATTTTCTCTCTTACACAGCAACTCCAAAGCAGTGCCAATTAATTTTGTTTTTATTAACATGCTCTATTTCAGGAGGTTCAATATAAAATGTTAGTGTAACAGTAAGAACATAAAGAACAGCATAACACAGGAATATTTCCAAACTAATTGTTTCGATAACCTGCCTGCATATGGAGCACCACCCAAATGGAAGGGTAATATCCCTGTTAATCAGAAAACTATTTAAAAACTCAATTAATAGAACATTATGCTGTATAATTAATCTTCATTGCATTTCAATGATTCTTCCCCAAACGAGTTTAGTAAGTCTTTGAATTTTATTACAATGATCAATAGAGTCAATTCTATAACACAAAGTAAGTTGGTTGTGGAAGATAATTAGACCCCTCCTTTTCCCCTGAAGTAATTAAGTCACATCCATCTTAAGGTCCCATTCATCCCGAGTAATATTCCTAGATCCTCATGATATTTATCAGAACACAACGTGGAACTGCTGAGCCGAACACAATTGCAAATTGAAACAAAACACCTGCAGTTTGTCTTAAAAAAAACCCAAAAAAATTACCAGGATCCTGAGAATAAAAAATATAAGTTGTTGGCAGGGAAGAAGCCTCCCTCTCACCCTCGCAGAGAAGGGCTGCCATGAAATACACCTGGTGTACAGGGATTGAGCTCTGCCAGACCCATTCCCCCAAGACACCTGTGTTACTCTGCAGGGAGGGTTTTAAACAAATATTTCCCCAAAGAAGCATCACAGAGAAGACTACGCCTGGTGGTGGGAGCCCAGGGGCCTGAAGCAGTGAGCAGCATTGCCACGTACCATTGGTGGAGAGCAGGAAATACGCCGCGTTCTGCTGCGGCAGCCATCGTATCTTATTGATCTTCTCCTCAATCTCCAGGCTCTTCAGGTAATCGAACTCTGGCTCGTGGCTCTGGAAGGTGCTGTAGACATTGTACTCTCCCCTGCGGTGGGGCTGGTTCTTGCTCTGCAGAGGGACAGGGAGGAGCTGAAGCTGTTGGCAGCTGGCTCAGGGCTCTCTGGGGTTTGTGACAGCGAGTGCAGAACTGAATGCCCGGGCACGGCCTCTCCAACACCCCAGCTCCTGGTGTGCTCAGTGGGAATGGAGCAGGAATGGAGAAGAAATGGAGAGGGAATGGAGGGGAAACAGAGTGGGAATGAGAGGGAATGAAGCAGAAACAGAGTGAGAACGGAGTGGGAATTGAGAGGGAACGGAACAGGAACACAGCAGGAATGGAGAAGAAATGCAGAGGGAATGGAGTGGAAACAGAGAGGGAATGGAGAGGGAACGCAGCAGGAATGGATCCCACTGCACCATCTGTCCCCGGTGAATGGCTGGGAGCAAGTGCCAGCTCCTGCCAGCTGCTGAACCCAGAAGAGATGCTGCCAGCAGCTACAGGTACAGGATGGGCAGCCTTGGTTTGGGTGGGTGAAGCCCCACATGTTCCCTTGAGCAGGAGCTGAGCGGATGCATTTGGAGTGATGCTGGAGGCTTAAAGCTCAAGAAAAACAGTAGAATAATAAAATGCGAGGAAAAGCAGAAATTAAACAGTGCTGGAAAGGCTGATGAAGTGTCTACACATGTGATGGTTAAGCACTGAGTTCTCTTCAGCATATGTAGAAATAATTTTAAAGCTTTAACTTTGAGAAAAATTTAAAACCATCATCGAACCGTGACACGTTTCATGCCCAGGTCTGATGCATCCCTTCCAGCGCAGCTGAGGACAGGTCCACAGTCCCACTGACTCAGGCCAGGCCAGAGCAGCTAACTGGGACAGCTTCAGAAATGGTGGGGACCGTCCCAGGTGGCAGGAGCTGGCACAGCTCCCCCAGCCAAGCTGGCCGGGTGCCCACCAGCACAGGGCCATGCCAGGGGCTGAGGGCCGAACACACGCTTCTCTGGCAGGCACAACCTTCAGCCTCCAGCAAAGCACTTGCCAGCATTTCCTGGGCAAGGTTTTGCAAGGTAAAAGTAATTGTTGCATCCATCTACACGTTTCAGGATTTTGGTGGTATGAGGGGTTCTTGGGGTGGTGTCATCTCCGAGATGGGCACTCGCCACACACTCTACCCAATCCCTGTTACACGTGGAGCAGAAGAACGCAGAAAATGCAACGTTTGGATGGTGTTTGGCAGGAGGAAATCTGGCCCTGCTGATGTTAATAGTTGCTTTCAGCTCGTATGCCAGGAGAGCCCTGAGCTTAGGAGTGACACAGGTAGATTAGGGAACAGGAGGATGCTTTGCTTAGAAGGGTAAAATGGGCATTTTGCCTTCACTGGCACTTACCTCCTGCTCACGCTGAAATATTACAACCCGGCCCCCCTTGTCCCCTGTTGCCAGTAACTCTCCAGTGTGGTTGAACTCAACTGTGGAGATGATGTCAGCTGGTAAAGAGAAAACAAAGACAATTTAAGTAACTGCAGCCTGACTTCCACAGGCATCCAGAAAGCACCATTCCCCATACAGCTACATGCCTCGTCGGTGCTCTGTACCCTGTGGCATCTCCATAAACCCCTGGTTTTCTACTGTCTCTAACACTAAACAGGCCCAGCATTTCAGAACCATTTGGTCATGAGCCCAGACCTGCCTGGTGCTCCTGCCCCCCTGCCCTGGCCCGTGCCCCATCACCGGGTCCAGTGGGATTTCCAGGCTAAATGCAGCCTGAGGACCACTGTCAGCAGCAGGGCACAGGGCTGGGCAGTACAGTATGGCACAGCACAGCATGGCACGGCATGGCATGGCATGCTCCCCTCGTGCCCTGGGGAGCTGCCCGCACCACTTGGGGTGACACGATCAATTCCTGGAACATGGGGAGGGCCTGGTGCCAATGGTGCCACCAGCACCTCACCTCAGCACCTGGCTGACAGGCAGATCTTGCTCCCACCTGGCCCTCGTGCCACCTTCTGCCTGGGGTGGTGCTTTGCCTTCACCCTCAGAGGAGAGGGCATAGACAAATTAAGACTCCTTTGTCCTCTCTCCCTGAGCTCCCCAGGAAGAATAGCTCAGGTGACCACATCTACATTGCTGCTTTCCTCTGCCCATTGCTGAATCTCCCATCACCTACCAAGGTAAATTAAAGTGATGCCTTTCAGCCCTCCATCAGCTGAAAAGCCACTGCACTCGCACCACTCCCCCACAAACCAGGGTGCCATCTCCAGGGTTCTGGGCTCAGTGGCAGGAGAAGCCAGGGGACACACAGGGACCTGTAAGTGCAAACGCTTTAATCTGCAGTGTTTACCCTTGAGGCAGCGCAGGCGGGAGCTGCTAACGATTGGATTTATTTGGCCTATTTTTAGAAGAATGTCAGAGGTTAATTCCACGGCAATTACTGCCCAACTGGTGCTCACCCACTGCCTGGGGAGCCACACTCCACCAGCACGACGCTGGGAACTGGAAGAATGACTGCAGCCTTGGAGCCTCAGCACTGAGAGCAGGATGGATTCTGCGATGAACAGCACTTGGCCATAACAGCTGCCAGCTCACTCCTGCCATTCGTGTTCCCTGCCCTCCTCACTTCTGCAGCACCAGGACCGACAGGGTTGCAGCCCAGGGCTGCAGCCTCAGCAGCTCCAGGAAGGGGCAGACCCTGGCGCTGGCCACGGCTGCAGACACTGGCTGGCACACAGCCATGGTGCTGCCCGGGCACTGGCACCTCAGAGCCCTCCGAGCAGTGCCCACCACACACCAGTGCACACCAGCACACACCAGTGCACACCAGCACACACCAGTGCACACCACACACCACTGCTCACAGGCAAACATGGCTAGACTGGCTGAGCAGGAGAGCTCCAAGGCAAAACACTTCATTCCTTCACATGGAACCCGTGTGCCTTGTGGCCATCACGGCTGGTACACTGTGCCAGGAAGGGTTTAACCATCTGCTGCCAACACTCAGGAAGGCTGAGGAGTGCTGCAGAGGGGCTGAGCTCCACTCTGGCTCACACCAGTGGGGTGGTCTGCAGCCAGGCATGGGCAGCACCTGGCAGAGATGTCAGTCTTTTGGAGTTAAAGCTATGGAATGGATTCCGAACTTTTCCAGATCACCTGCTCTTCTCTCTTGTTTGGGTCTGAACTATTGGTTAAATATCATTCCCATTTAGCAAGGTTCCACAACCACCACTTCAGCAAATTCCTCCCAAGGGGCAGGACAGGCATTTTTAACACCTGTTGGAGGCTGGAGAGGGACTCTGGGACAGAGCAAATTCCATCCGTGCTGCTGGAACCTGTCCACCTCACTACAGCCTGTGAGAGTCCTGCAGAAGCAGAACAGAATCTGCGATCTCATGGAATGGCCATGGGGTGTAACACACACGAGAACAAACACATCCCTGGGAAGCTCAGCCAAAGCAGCCTCCCTTTCTCACAGGTAACTGCAACCAAAGCTGCTGACAGGAGCCAGAGCAAAGTCAGACACCTTCAAGCACTGAAATTCTGTGTTTGGCACCAGCTCTGGCTCAGCAGCTCCAGCTCAACCCTGGCTCACACAGAGGTTTTCATGCCTGCAGCAGGTGACCCCACCCTGGAGAGCATCGCTGCCATACCCCGGGCTGAGCCTGGTGTCCCAAGGTGTCACGTGGATAAGGCGCTGGGAACAAGCTTGGAACAGCGGCAGCCAAGGGACTCAGTGGCTATGGCCAGGCAGGGCTAACGTGCACCTCATAATGAGACATGCTGCTGCCTTCTAAAATTACTCAGTTGAAAATGTACCTGTTTTGCTCTATTTAATCCTCTCCATCACCAGCTGCTGGTTTTAGGTCATTCCCTTTTCAATGAACTAAAAATAACTTTGTGTGCTGCAGTGAGACATTTTTCAGACATGATCTAATGCATCGCTCTGTGAGCAGGGCTGTGGTCTGAGACACCAGGGCCAGGCACCACAGAGACCCTCATGCCACCCCAGCCCAGCCACCCATTTTCACTGGGGCCTCAGGTCCACAGATCCTCCCAGACCTTCTGTTTACTCAGGCCCATCATCAGGAATTCAGACAAGAATAACAATAGAGCCTGGCTAACAACACCTTCCATATGTTAAAAAAAAAATGCCCTAAATATTAAAAAACCTCTTCTGAGCAGAAGGATCCAACCCAAGCCCAAATCCACCACAGCTGACAGAAGCATCATTCCCCCAGCACCCATGGTCTGGGCACTGCCTCTTTTCCCCGGTGTCTCCGGGCAGTAACAGCAGCCTGGCACAGAAGAACATCAGAGGGGAAATGGGGGAGTCCCATGGAGTTCAGGAGAACAGGGTGGCACCAGCTCCTTTCCAAAGGTGTCTCTGAACAAACCAGAGGTCAGTCACGGCTGCTGCGCACCCCACCTGCTGCCCTCGAGAGACACGACAGGGTGGTTATTAATGAAAATGCACATGTATTCGTGCTGAGATGATCAATAATTTATGCCCATTTCTTCTAAGGTCCCTTCAGCAGTTTTGTGACAACAGAATAGAAAAAACCTTCCCTATTTTTTGCTTTTTCATTTCCTTCATCACCTCCTACATGCTCAATGCCCCAATGCGGGAATTTAAAGCAAACAGTTTCCATGGAGACCCAGCCCGCCATCCTCCCTCCCCTCCCATCCTCCCTTCCCTCGGCATCTCTGTGCCTTCACGCTCTCATGCTAAAAATATCGAAGATGGGATTTGATTTCCGCCGTAGCGATACAGTTTCATCAGAAAAATGGGAAATTTACAACACACCCCCCTCCCCCTCTCCCAGCGTGGAGGAAGGCATGCTCTCTGCCAGGAACAGGGAATGAATCTGTTATTAAAAAGAAAGAAGATAAACTAGGGAAGCTGCAGTCGGTGCTGAGACCTGAATCCCTGGAACAGCCTGATCTGCAGCAGGGAGCTGCCCACACAGCCACCCCTCTCCTTCTGCCCACCAGGGCAGGGGCCTGGGTGTCACATCTCTGCTCCCAGAGCATCCCAGGCACATCATCCCTGCTCCTGGCACATCCCATCTGCTCCAGCTTCAGCAGCAGCTCCATGCAAAATGGCTCTGGTATGGCCTGTCCTGGTGGGGAGGCCACGGGACACCATACGTGTCCCAACACCTGTGCCAGGAGCACGTGGCCCCGATGCACACAGGATGACACCCCTGGCCCAGCCCGTGAGGCCCAGGCCACAGCAGTACAGCCCCTCCATGGTGGCAAGGACAGCCCTGGACTCAAACCCACCGGGCAGAGGTGCCCCCCAGCCCTGCCAGGGGCTCTGCCTACTGCCTGCTTTGGGGTAAGAAGTGAGAGGCAGGTCTGTGACCACACAGAATCATGGAATCATTTAGGTTGGAAAAGCCCTCTAAAACTGAGTCCAACCATTCCCCAGCACCGTCAAGGTTACCACTAACCCATGTCCTCAAGTGCCACATCCACACATCTGTTACAACCCTCCACGGATGGTGACTCCCTCACTGCACCCTGTACTAGGGCTGGTCAGCCCTTTCAGGGAAGGAATGTTTCCTAATATCCAACCTAAACTTCCCCTGGCCCAGCCGGAGGCCGTTCCCTCTCCTCCTGTCCCTGTTCCCTGGCAGCAGAGCCCGACCCCCCCGGCTGCCCCCTCCTGTCAGGGAGTTGTGCAGAGCCACAAGGTCCCCCCTGAGCCTCCTTTGCTCCAGGCTGAGCCCCTTTCCCAGCTCCCTCAGCTGCTCCTCATCAGACTTGTGCTCCAGACCCTTCCACAGCTCTGTTGCTCTCCCACACCCACACCCAGGCCCAGGAGCTGTCCTGATGACACGATCAAGACAATTCCTTCCCCAGTAGAACTCTGCCTCTCTTGGGCAGCCCCTGCCCACTCAGCTCTGCCCAGCGGGGCTGGTGCCAGGGGACAGGAGGGTTGTGAGGGGTCTCGGGACCACGGCTCTGGACGCCCTGCTCTCTTTATTATGTGTATAAATCACTCAGTGGACAGCACCACACACAAAGCCTCCAACTGCAGATGATAATAAACTGGGAAGCACCATAAATAACAGCAAACCAGGCTGCCAAAGAAAGGATTTAGATCATTCAAATCCCAGGCTATGAGTTGCCAAGTAGAGTTTAATACTGACAAGCGCGGGATAGTAACTCACCACAAGCACGTCCCTCCTCCCCCCATCAGACCCCTGAAGAGAGTGACGGCCGCAGCAGCTTGCCGAGGAGACGGAGATGTGGCCCCAACTGGGAGCACAACCAAGCCATGGCACAATGGCCACTCCCTGACTGCTGCTTGGCCACGAGGGAGAAGGCAAGTGGGGCACCACCAGGTCCTGTTAATTGAGAACAAAACCTACATCTGAAACCGCTCGGGTGGATGAAGAAAGCACAAAGAGGTAATGAAAAATTAAAAGGCTTATGGAGGGAATGTCTGGTAATGTGAGAGCCAGAGCACAAACCCACCCACAGATCCCCTGTGGAGGTCTCAGTGCATCCCACCATCTCTGCTTCCCACCACGCCATGGCAGGAGACGGACCCCAAGCTCAGAAAGGGGTTTTGAGAAGGATACAAACCTTAGAATTACAACTGAATTACACAGCACAAGCCTCAGCCTCTCAAGGAGGATTCCCAGGTCTGACCCTCAGGGACAGGCTGTGGGTCTTGCTTTGCTCAGGAAATGGTGAGACTCTACATTTCACTGTTTAAGAGACCCCTTTGATCACCCTTTCTGTCTGCCTCTCTTACAACAAACAATAAAAGAGAAAGCAAAGTGTTTACTCTGAAAGGCACACGCTGTCAGTGATGAGGAATTCATGCCCATGGCAGGGCTTTACATGCAGTTTTACGGGAGCTGTGGACCTACTAATGCTCAGGCCTGGACACTGCAAGGCACCCTGAAGGAACCAGGACCTTCTCTCTGCTCTGCCAGGTCAGATTTAACCCAGCACGGCCGGCAGCTGCAGCAGGGCCAGACCCCCAGCCCTCACCCCAACGGGCAGAGCAAGAGGCTCATTCAAAGACTCAAATGCAGCTTTCTTCCCTGCCCATGAAAAAGCATCAGTGAGGAACTAAAATGGGGGGACTTCAAGGCCCCTCAGGTACAGAAAGGGCAGGCTAAAGAGGAAGAGAGCCTGGGCAAGGCCATGGAGCTGAAGGGGACAAGGAAGCGGCACCGAAGTCCCACCAGAACAGGGCAAGGTAAAATGGGCAGGGTACTGTGGGGAGCCTGGGCCACCAATCCTGCCCCAAACTGTGTGGTCCATGGCAGGGGGGAGTGAGGTGGGAGGACAGCAGAGGTTAACTGCAATCTAATGGCAAGCAAAATCACACATGATTGATCAGCATTGATTACCCCTTGCTGAGGTGAATGATAGCCTGGGAAACAAATCAATTCCACTGCATTAAGCCCAGTAAGGATCTGAAGCATCAGCAAAATGCCCTGAAACACCATTGCTTGCTGACACCATGAAGTGAAGCACAGCATGGCACATCATGGCACAGCACAGCACGGCATGGCACAGCACAGCATGGCACCTGCACCTGCCTGACCCCTTCATCCCAGCCAGGCCAGGGCTGTGGAGAAGGAGGGAGGACAGGCTTGGTGGAAAAGCGCCGTGCCTGCACACTTCCAAGCCCGGGGAAAAGCCCATCCTCTGCCCATCATGAGTCTTGTTCCCTGCAGGGACCGGCTGGAGTCACAGCTCAGATGGGAGCTCCCAGCAGCTTCAGGCAGGGCTGGACACACTGCTGAGCTCTGCTGTCTGGGTACAGTTCCTCATCACGATGACACGATGCTGCAGAGCTAGCAGCAGCTGCTCCTCTTCCCCAAAATGGAATAACTCTCCTAAATTTAACTGCTAAAAATACTGGCACATTCCAAATTTCTCTGCCCTTGTTACAGCAAAGAGTAATTTCATGCTACCCAACCTAGACGAAAGAAACTCCCATCTGGCAGCAACCCCCATGCTGCTGCAGCATCCCCCACCAAAGCACCCATTTCAGAATGCAAGCGTGCAAGAATGTGAATTTACATCACGTCACCATCCTGGCCAGGTGTAATTACTGGAACTGCTGGAAAGGAGAGTTCAGGAGGAAATAACATCGTGGAAGGGTTCGGCACAGAGACTCATGGGGAGCAGAGGCTCTCAGGGCCCCAGGTGCCCAGGGCAAGGACATGAGAGGGGTGGGGCAAGCGCTCCTCCAGAGCCCAATGCACCAGCAGAGACCATGCAGCCTCAGGATGCAATGGGTGGGGTCATCAACAGGAGCAGAATAATAAAACAGAAAAGAAAGTGAAGGGCAGCTTTCAGGCAGACCCATAACTTAGCCCATCTGAGGAGGGGAACAGAGAGAAGCAGAGCAGTAGAGCTGCCTTTGGCCCGGCTGCCCCGGCTCCTGGCCCAACCCAGCACCCATGCCTGCTCACCAGTCCTGGCTGGTCCTGGGTATGCACACAACACAAAACTCTTCTGTCCCCATCAAGATGCACAACTCATTAGCTCTCGGATTAATGGCAATTTTTAATTGGTCAGGCTATGAACACCTTATTAAGCTGTTACACATCACACCTGTGGTGGCAGAACAGCACTAAATCAAGACAATTACCCTGGGACCCAAGAATCTCTGTGCCAGTGCAAATAACCCTCATTTTGTGAGGAAAACCAACAGCTGCTCTAGGGTACCCCAGGACACCGTGCTGCCACGAGACCCAGGGCAGCCCCACCAGTCAGAGGGAGGTGGGAGAGGAAAGGAAACACAGCCCCAGCTCTGGGTGGGGTGGGAGAGGTTCACCGGTGCTACCTCAGTTAACAGTCCAGGCTGTGGCAGGACAGACCCTCTGCACGTACGCCTGAGACAAACACAAACAGTGCTCTACAGAGTGTGGCCTCCCCCAGCCCTGCGCTCCGGCCGGTCTCTGCTCTCACTGCCTGTGCTGTGCTGCGGAGCTGGCTCACACTGCCAGAGCATTCCAGGCAACTCATCCCACTGCTCTGTCCCTTGGCTCACGGCAGGATTTACGCTGCGATCCCCTTGCCAAGAGGCTTAGCAGCACAGCAGACACAGCCTCCTCAACATGGCTGATTTGGGCTTAGGAACAGTGATGGAAAATCCAAGTCCATCTGCAAAATATACCCTTAAAATAAATGAGACTCTGTAAAAAGCAGCTGAGCATTGATCAAGTCCTCCACCCTTTCCACACTAAAACCTTTAAAAACTCCAAGGATTTCTGCCACAGAACTGTCTGGGCACTTCTCATGCATGAGCATAAAGGCATAAGCAACCCAAAAAGTGGCCTGGTTCCAAAATACCTTCCGAAAACCTGTGATTTCCAGGGACATCAGGTTGCTGAAAACCTGAACATCTGACACAGGAAGCAGGAACTCCCAGATGTTAACAGTACTGAGCTCTTTGTATTTACAAGATCTTTATCTCCAGCAGGAACACAAAAGCTGCTTTTCTCAAAAGGTAGCACTGTGGTGAACACTGCAGCACCAGGTCTGACCCTCAGCACGAACATGTGTCCTGGGGATGCTGCCTTGCAAACCCAGGAAGCTCTCAGATGTGCACCCCCGCATTAGACTGTTCTTAGGGATGAAGGGTTGGTGTGCAGACACCAGGATGGATGCTTTCCAACACACTTCGTGTGCCATGCAGTCTGTCTTTCTGGTCATCTTGCTGCAGCCATCTGTTAGCTGATCAGCAAAAACTATTGACTGTTTAAAAATTTTAATTAGAAGTACCCAAATGTCAGCTAAGTGAGTAAAATTCAGAAGCAGCAAGCTTTGCTCTCATGTACAGCAGCTATTTTCAGCTTACAACCGAATTTTGTTACCATCTTGCTGTGATGTCATTCTCTGTCACATTATTCCAGCTTGGTGCCCCTGGAACAAGCCCCTCGGCTGAACATGGGCGGCACAACGTGCACCTGCTGTGACAGGAGCTTCTCACAGAAACCTGGCACTGAGTGCTCCAAATGGGCACCGCCCGCAGAGACCTGTTCCACAAAGGATCACTAAACACACGTGGAGACTCAAGCTACTGTGCCCAGGGCCAAACCCGGGCGTAGGGTGACTAAAGGAGCTGCCTGCAGGCGGGTCAGCCAGGGAGGTAGCACCAAGACAGAAACACCAGTGGGTTGGCAGCAAGACACGATGGGCCTGGCACATGATGGGGAACAGGAGGAGGCAAATGGGGAATGCGGCTGATGCAACAGGAACACCTTCTGTGTGGGGAAACTGACCCTTCTCTGCCATAATCTACCTCTCCACAGCGAGCACCCACAGAAGCCGTGCCCATCAGAGTGGTGGCATTTGTAAGAATGTTCTTAATGCTCCAATTCTAAGGGAAAGCAAACACACTAACACTGTGTAGGCAGTCCCTGGCATTTGTTGCATAGGTTTGAATTTAATCAGATAAAGATGGCTTAATCCAACATCTGGGGCTGTACTAAGATGGCAGCACAATGGGACTGGGGCAGGCAGTGCCACCCAGAGCACTGGGCTGTGCCACCCCCACCTCAGTAGCCATGTCTGGGCAGACAGGATATTTCAAACTGACATCAGCCACCACAGTGCTCCATGAGCAGCATTTCCCCTGCCTCTGTCCCAGTCAAGTCCCACTGCCCATAGACCCCCTCTCTGGGAGGCAGCATGGCCTGTTAGCACACCCCATTGCCCTCCTGGTGCCTTCAGGAACTGGTGCCACTCAGGGTCCTCCCTCGGGGATGTGCCCCATTCCCAGAGTGCCAAAGGCGCAAGGATGCCTGTGGCAGGCGGCCACGGCCAGGTTCTGCCTCCACACGTGGCTCAGCACCACTGCCTGCCAGGGCCCCAGCACTCCTTGCTGGGGCACAAACCCCTCACAAGGCTATGCAAGAGCTCACAGTAACCCAGAGCCCCTGCATGAGGCCAGACCACAACACACACTTTATCTGCCCCCTCTAAAACTCATCAAAACCTATATTTTCTGCCTACTTTAACATTTCTTCCCATGGAAGACGGATATCTTTGCCATCATTTTCAATCTGCTCCTGGAAGAGCTTGTCTCAAGACATTTTCCTTGCAGTATTTTAATTAAAGTTTCTTTCTTTCAATTTAGTGCTGGGTTCATTAAGTGACACCCTGAGCCACTGAAATGAATTGCTTAAAAGTGATTTGTGCAGCAGCTTGAAGGAGCAGATTGCAGCTATAAATGAGCCTGTCTTTGAACTTTACAAGTTTTGCTGCTTGGGGTGCGGAAAGCACCCAAATGCCACAAGTCCCTGGGGAAGGCCCAAGGTTGGTGTGGGCAAGGCAGCATTCCTGCCTCCTGCTGGTATGTAGCAGAGAGTGAAAACCACTTGTTTATAAACTGCAAGTGTAAATAATAAACATTTCCTCTTGAAAAATCAGAAATTTCATATATACATCTATTTTTAGTGGAAACAAAAACCTTGTTTGTTACAGGGAATAAACTCTGGAATGTTAAGAGGCTTCCAAATGGAAGCATGGACATTCACTAGATCCAGTGAAAACCCTCTTCCAGTCAGATGGGATTTAATTAAGTTGATTCTGACAGGGAATTAAAAGTCTTTGCTGGAAGCTCTTTTTCTGGTGTCAGGGCTGTATCATTGAAGCTAAACATGGTGCTTCCCCAGGCAGGACCAGTGCAAAATATTTTTGACAAAACTGTTGGGCTGAGATAATCTTGACATTGTTCACCCACCACAGTGCTGGGACCAGAGTCAGAGCTGAACCTGGCTATTCCCAGAGAGGTCTTACCATTAACACAGCAACACACCAAAATCAAGTAGAGTGCATGGAAAAGTGCTTAGTCTGCTCTAAACTAGTGCAGACGTGGAGACAAGTACAGAAAATGCTCCTGCACACAAGAGCAAACGCAGCATCACCGACCTCCGGTGACTCCGAGTGTCGCTGCCAGCCCAGCCAAGCCTTCGCAAGCCTGGTGGTGTCCTGGAACGCTGAAGGATTTGGGGCAGCCTCTGCTACAAAGAGGGGTCAGTACATGAACACTCGCCCACACCCCCCTCGGGTGGCATGAAGCAGCATCCAAACGCTGCATTTGACACCGGCTCATGCCAGGCAGGGGGAGCAGCAGTTCCGCTGACAAGTGACACGCTCTCCGTGCAGCATCCTCCTCACACAGGCACCGCCGGCGTCAGCCGTGTTCGTGTGGCTTCCGCCACGGCCGGGAAGGGAGAGCTGGGAATCCAGCAGTGGTTTCATATCCCAGAGCAACGCTTGGGGCAGATCAGTCGGCTGCCACTGCCGCTGCACGTGACGAGACAGTGCTTCATCCCAGGGACGGGGGACACTGTCCGGGGGGACAAGGAGCAGCATCGCTTGCCCAAAACAGCCATTGCAGCAAGAGCAACTGTGGGACACTCAACACGATGCAGTCCCTGCCCATATGCCCAGGTGTATGCTGGGGCTAAGGGTGTGGATTTTTACAGTTCTGCTGGGAAGCTGCTTCCCACTCTGATAGAAATCCAGGCATTATTTAATTCAAAACAGAAAACAAACTGCACTGTGGGCTGTGAGCACGTTTGGGCTTCGTTCAGAAGGGGGAAAAGTGAAAATACTAATTAACCCCAGTTGTTGGAAGAATGCCCTGCAGAAACATGATTCAGAATGGGTCACAAATCATAAAATAATAATAATAAGAAAAGCCACAATGCTCTGGGGACATTAAGCGATTACAGAGAGTTGTTATTTGGCTGATTTTCACACTTCATTAGCATGTGCATAATTTAACAAGTGAACGTGCTGAGGGCTGGCAACACATAAGAGCCACTTTCTTGAAACACGAACTGTAAATTGGGACACCACAGTTAGGGGACTTGTTTTAAATCATGGTGGAAAAGCAACAGACATCAATTCTAGGCCTTCAGCAGAAGAAACGGATGTTCAGGGACCACAGACCAAGCAGAGAGGTGCCATGGGAGGTGCCCAGAGAGTCCAGCTTCACATGGCTGGGAGCCACCTCAAAGCCATTTAACCCAGAATTAGGTAAATCTGGATAAAAACAACACAGTGAATCTATGACTTTCTACTGCTCACACTTGTCTGGCACTGACCACAGAGCAGTGGAGATGGCACTGAAGCAGAGGGCAAACAGACTTTGGGAGTTACCATCAGAGCAGGCAACCTTCCAGCACACTCACTCCCCTTCCAGCAGGGAGAAACGAGGGCAGGAAACAAAGGCAATTTATCAGTACCAAGACCACATCACATGGAAGGGGCAATGCCAAGATGAACCAGACACCCGGGCCCCAGGCTGCTGCCAGTCCTCGTTCGTGCCACAGTGGCTGGCAGCACACAGGCATCCCTCTCCAGTGGCTGTGACACTGGGGGACTGAAGGTTCCACAGCCATTGGCCATGGACAAGGACACCCTGGACCAGCAGCCCAGGACAAATGTTGTCCATTGCAGGGCTCCCACAGCACCTAACAAAGCTGGGCAGACATGGCAAGCACAGGTGTCCAGCACAAGGAGACCTCTGAGCTGAAGGCAAAGAGATGGTTCTGATGGGGGAGAGACTAGATCTTTGCAAGAAAAAAAGAATAGCTTGCTCCTTTTGTCCCACAGTATGAGGCAGCCACAGCTCCAACCACTGTTCCAGATTGTAATTTCCCCGTATTTTAACAGAGGTTCTGTTTATGAAACTGCAAGAGGATTTAGTACTTATGAATAATGCCATGAGGTCTGGGAGATGTTTCTTTATATGATTAACTGACCACAGGCCATTTGTTTTACAACAAAGAGGCTCAATGATCCTTGCACACTGATTTATTCAGCTCCCATCTAATGCAGTGGCTGACATCTTCCTGGTACCCATATCTGCACAATGATGGGAGGAATGCAGACCCCTGAGAGCCTGTGCCCAGTGCTCTACATGACAGTCCATCAGCTGGGGCAGAACTAATGGGCAGGAACCCAAGATCATGGTAGGGGAACCCAACTGGCACACCAGGTTTCACAGTGAAGCAGGCCAGGGTTCTGCTTTTGAGTTTTCCCTAGCACTTGGCTCACTGGGGCATTGCTGCACACTTCACCCACATTTCTGATTTCAGATACAATATTTGCTGCAAAAATAATGGGTATTACAAAATAAACAGGGGGAATCAATAACAGCCCTGCCATACCGGACACCCTTGACACCGTTTGCTGATGAAATAGTGCTGCACTGAGAGAGTGTGTGAGAATTGGCAAAGGGATTTCACTCTGAATAAAAGTGAAACTGACAAATGTACTGTAATTGTCCAAATTAAACAGCTGATGGCAAGTACCTGGCATCCTCTAGGTACCACATTTTTCTCTCCATAAGCACTTGATTTTGATCAGTCTGTGTTCCAGGAAAGGATGCTGGAAAGGTTATCTTCCTTCTGAATTTGGCTCTTAATAATTGGACAAGAAATTATATGGCTACAGAAGAAGTCTGAGTTTCTCTGTCCAATGAAACACAGCAATGCCTGGATGGCATTTAATGTTTTTTTGTTTTGCTGTACATAAATAATTACGAGTGAGGATGCAGGACTTTGAAGTTGAACTTAGGAGTATGAGCAAAGCTACAGTGAGAGTAATAAATTATGCAAAACTATTTGTGCTTGGAATGTTAATGTTCCAAGATGATGCAAACAGGCACTTTTTGAACCTCTTCTAAAAACCCAAAGAAGCCTTGGGACCAAACCATATGGTTTAAGTCAGTGGCCCATAGCAAGCTTAATGCTTCTGCCAGCCAGCAAGGATTTGGGCAATTAGTTTATTAATGTGTTTATGTAAACAAAGAGAATAAAAGTTGGGGAAAGTCTCATCCATTTCTCTCTGCCAAACTTATTGAGCATCATCAAACTGAGAAAATGCAAATCTGAAAAACTTTAAAACCCAACAAAGCCCCAGCCAGCCCCAGCACCCTGACAAGCAGAACTGGTGATCCCATCAGATGTACAGGGCTGAGCAGAGTGGTGTCTTATCAGAGTCATGAGGAAAGGGCAAAACAGTCCCTTCCAGCCTCAAAAATCTGTGGAACCTCAAGCAGAAAGCTACCATATCACTTACAGTCTATTATTATATATCCCTGACTCAGGACAAGGAATATCTAATTATCCTAATTGCTTCTGCTTTGGGAATGGGCCCTTTACACTTGGATAAAAGTGCCTATAAACAACAGCATTTCTGCCTGCTCAGGCTGTGGGTCAGGTTTTATATGCTCTGAGAAGATTAACTTTATTCTTAGTGAAGAATGTAATTACAGGAAGCGATTAGCCAAGTGCTCCCAGTCAATACAGACCCAGTACGAGCTGCGTGGGAGTGGGCACCTTTGCTCCTGTGCAGAAAGTCCAGGAACAGTGACATTATTGTAAAGCCATTTGGGTTTTAAGTGACACCAGCCAGACCTGGATCTCCACAGGCCAATTACAACATGCTGACTTAAGCAACATTCAGCAGGGCTGGAAAGGGGGAAACCAATAAAAAGACAGCAGGAGACTGAAACTCCATTTTAAAATGCAGGAATATATCAGTTTATGGGCTTGTTTTCTAATTGCAACACTGCAAAAATCAATGGCTTTTGAAAAGTAAAAGAAACGCACACAGTAAACTGCTTGCAAACTCTGCTAGTCAGAAAACAGTGCTTGCTGATAAATGTATTGCTTTCTCTGTCTTTTGGAGGACAGGACAAAAGAATGCCTTGAATACTTCCCACCCCCTGTAACCCTTTCTACTACATGATAATAACTGCAGCTATTCACTAAGCAAGAAAAAAATGTTGCTAAATATATCTAAAATAGCCTTCCAGCCTCCTAATAGCACTGCCAAGGACTAACAAAGGCTAAATGTGACAACCCAGCCAAGCTGCCTGTTAGCACGCTCACACGGGAGGCAGCCGGGCGCGACGGTGGAAACACACTGCTGAGTGCACTGAGCCCCGATGGGGCAGAACTCACACGGGTGATACCGTGGTGTATTTTTCTACTGCCAGTTACCACCCACACCTCTTCCCAGGCCTGCATGTGTACTGAGAAGGTACTGCTGGACCCACTAGTCACAAGACCACCAGCCCAGCAGCTGCTGCCCTGAGCCTGACACAGGTTTTCTGGAAGGTTGCTTTCATTTGAAGGCCTGAGACTGCATATGTAGAGGAAAAAAGCCTTTTTCTGGCAAACCCTAGTCCTCTGATTTCATCACCTCATCAATAACTTTGCACGTTGTCAGAAACAGATGGCAAGGAAAGAAAGAGGTTTGGTGAGGCAGCAGCTCTCAGGAGATGAAGAACAAAGTGCCTCCCAAGTCTGGAATTCAGCTGTATAGTGGTACCTCAAACCAGGGTTCGGCTCCTCCCTGGAGCCAGGAAAATCATTCCCAGCCAGGGAAGTGAAAACCACGTATTCCTCAGCCTGGCTGCACCATCACTGTGGGACAACGCACTGCAAAGTAGAGCTGGTACTGCACTGCCCCTGTTTGGAGAGGAGCGCTGGCACTGGCCATGCTCACTGCTGTGGTCACTCCCCAAGGCCAAGCCACAGTCTATAAACACACTGAAGAAGTTGGGCAAGATGCTTTGCCCATCCCCAGCAAATGCTGAGACAGGGCAAGATACCTGGCCTGATGCGAACAGACACTTCCTGCACATGGGAACACGAGCATCCCTGCGGAGATGTGTCCCTCCAGAAAGCGCAAGGAGCAGTAAAATTAATCTAAAAACAGCCTCGCAGGTTCCTTTCTCAAGAGAAAGCAGAGCTTTCTTAATTAAAGAAACAAAGCATTTAAGAATAGGACTCCAAAGCCCCTCTGTTTCTCTGGGCTGAGCGGTCCCCGGCATGAGCAGACACGAGCAAAATCTGGAGCAATTTCTGGCAGTTCTGTGCAGAATCTTTCCTCCTGCCTCTGAAGGAGGGCTCTGGCTCACCCTGCACCACCCTCCTGCTGCTCCCACATCAGCAGGTCCATGACTGGACCCACCCACTTGCCCCATGAGAAGCTGGGGAGCTGGGAAGGGGCAGGGGTGAGTGAAGAAAAAGGGCAAGAGTTATGACTCCAAGCCCAGCAAGAAGGTTCACTAGAGGCAGTGACGTGCGCGCGTGTGTGTGTGTGTGTGTGTGTGTGTGCAGCCAAGCACACGGATGTGCACAGCAGCAAGTGGAGACACAACTAACTGCCCACAGCCATATGGGCTTTTCGATTCACAACTGCTCATCCCTTGAGAAAAGGGGTCCCCAAAATGCTTGTGAACATTCTTCTGTCCTTCTGCCTCCTTCCACAGGTAGAACACCCCGTCAGAAAGGGGGAGATGGCTTCTGCCTGCCTGAGAGAGAACCTTGGTCCAAAGAGGGCACCTTGCACTGTGGCTGGTTATGGCTGTTCCAGGAGATGGTAGGACAGGTGGTAAGTCAAAAGCCTCAAAAGACAACATCCTTCTGCAACACAGACATGTACAGCCACAGTCCTCCCATCCCAGTCCTGTAAACCACAAGAGACATCGGGACCACACAGCCAGAGACGCCAGGGACGGGATCTCACACCTGTGTTTAACAGACAAAGCACCGTGGCTGTGTCCATGATCAGCCAGGGCAAAGGAACATGCAGGTCGGGATCTACAGGCCAGGACACTCCCGGGCAACATTCACATGGAAGCTGACGGAAGCATTTGGCCCTGAAAGCCTAACTTAGAGCAAGGCTAATTGTATTAAGGACCACACAGTGTATTGCTTTATTTGTAATGAGTTTTAGGCTTCAGAAGCTGAGAATCCCATCTGCAAGAACAGACTGTTGCAGGATTCATCTATTAATAGCCACTGGTACACACTTCCAGCTGAGGGACACAAGGAGGGAGGAGACAACCAGATGGAGATAATGCATTAGGGTGACACAAAGCCAAAAAAAGGATGATCCACTTCCCCACATCCTCACACACATCTCAGGCTTGCAGCAGGGAGCAAATGAAGTGTCACATGTGATTAACTCATAAACATCCTAATTAGAAAGTTTTTACATTAGATCAAATGTCCAAATATGACAAGACTTCAGTGTCCTCCTCAGAGCCCCATGCAGATGAGGTAACATTGCGGACTTCAGTTCCAGCTTCAAAGCAAGATTCATGCCCAGCCTGGCACTGCACTAATGGGCAAGAATCAACAAATACATCTGTAAGATCCTGTTTATGAAGTGCTTTGAGACCTGTTAGTGAAGGTGAGCCAGATGAGAACAAAGAGCTACTACTCTCCCTTCAACGCTACACCCAGATCGAATTCTCAAGTGCCTGAGAGGTCTCAGGCTGACCTCCAAACCAGCCTGTCCACAGAAACTGTTGCCACTGATGGACACTGCAACGATGGGGAACTCTGACCATCTCAAGATCCACAGGAGACATGGATCTGGCTCCACTGTCACCAGAAACAGCCCCAACTACAAGGTAATCTCTGCACAGCATCATCTTCACAATCTTGGGTGAACTCTACCACTTAGCACCACAGGTACTGACCTCTGGCTTTGTTTTTATGCCCAGTGTTTTTCTGCGTGATGACTTCCATTGCTGGAAAAAGCTGAATACCTTGTCTTAGCTGGAGATGCTCTGTCAGTAACACTCAGTGCTGCACTTTGCAGGACTTCTAATGAAAAACATCACATCAGGCTGCCAAATGCCAGTATGAAACAGGATCCATAGCCACAGCACTCTGCTGCAGGAAAGCTTGGACTGGGCTCCACAGGGGCAGAGGGGCTTCCATCAGATACCTCCAGGGTGCCAGGAGCATGACAGCCCAGCAGCATTGGGTTTTCTCCATCACCACAACACACTTGCTAGCAGCAGTCCGGAGGCTCCCCACAGCGACTGTGCTTCCAGCCCCTCTGCCCATCCCCCTGGGCTGCTTTCCACTCAACACAAAGAACACAGCAGAAGCACAGCTCACAGCTCAGAGCACTGCTGAGCAAAGCCAGCAAAGCTCTTGGGACTCACAGGCATCACCAGGGGCAGGCATGGCCCCATCACTGCAGGACTCCAGCCATGATTTGCAGATGGAAATCATGCTGGGTCTGGTGGCTGCACGAACCCCCAGACCAGAGCCCTCACCTAAGGCCAGGGTGGAGAAACACCATCACCAAAACTCAGCCAAAACTCAACAGTTAGTCACTGCTGAGAGAGGTGCAGGTTCCTGTTTGCTCTGGTGCCTTCAAACAGAGCAACTCTGTGGAATGAAACTGCTGCAGAGACGCTTGCGAAGATTCTGATGGGACTCTGACTTCTGCCAAGAAATCAGGAAAACAACCAGAGTACCCCTGGATCCCTGCATGACTCGTATCCTCCAGCTGAGAGTGTTACCCGAACAGATCTTCCCAAGCAGAGGCAATCACAAGCAGACATCTGGCACACCGCTCCTGCTAGCCAGAAATTTTCAATGGGGAACCAGTTACAAAGCAACACTGCTCACGCTGTTATTATAATTAAGAATCTGTCAGCCTGCTGAAACGAAGGCCAAGTTTATTTAGGGATTGTGAGGGAGGGCTCTCCAAAACAGCCTCTCTAATTCTCTCTCTTCCACTCCCCAGATCCCACAGAGTTGCCTGTTTCCAGGGACAACTTGCCAGCTGAGGTTGGAGCAACCTCCACCTCTGCTGACACCTAACTTCCAGCAGTAGACCCCATCTCCCGCTCTGAAACAGCAAGTGCAAGGGTCCCCCTAACCAATAGAGATGTTTCTGGTAGAACTAGGAACAGCAGGCATGTGTCCCATCCGCAGGCTGGTACGGGCGGGTGAGCTTTCACTGGTGCTCCTCCGGCCTCGAGGGGTAATGCCATGCACTCCACCTTTAGGACAGTACCTCAGGGATCTACAGAGTGGGACCCCATGGAAGCAAAACTTGTTTTCTCGCAGGCAATTTCATGCTGGCTGAACAGCCTCACACCTGCACATCTGGACACTGCAGGTCTCCAGGCACCTTTCATAGGGCTCCAGTGCCCCTGGAATGCCATGCATGAGACAGGCACTCTTCCTGGAGGCAGGTTTGTGCAGGAGCTGCACCACAAACACGAGAACAAACACTTGGTGTTGTGCACTGTGTGCCTGTGCAAGTTTGATGGGTTGGAGCCAGGTGTTAAACAAGCTACAGCCCCCCCAACACTGGTTGGCATCTGGCACCACCAGTCTGGGCTCTGTGGTGAGACAGACTCGAGGGCTGGTGTCCCTGCACTCCCCGACCTCATCCCCTTCTCGCTCAGTAAAATTGACTCAGCCTGCAAGGGGAGTGATCTGTCACCTCCACTCACCAGCTGCAGCTGCTGCGAGGCTGGTGCAGGAACGGGCAGTCAGGCACTGGCATGTGGTGTTTGGTCAATGCCTGCACTCCTCAGAGAAGCTGCTGTTCATCAGGGTCCAACTGCCTTGCCATTACTCACGGAGCTAACGAAGGGAATGCAAGGAAAGGCCAGATAACTCGGCACCGAGGCTGCACTGCTCATTTCAGGGCTGCCTGGTGACACAGCAGCACATGGGTGGGGGCCCAAGCGCTGCCCCCAGCTCTGCCAAGGCGGCCAGGGGCAGCACCACCACTGTAACACAGCTGCAGCCAACCAGGGGACACCCAGAACCCCCAGCACTGGGCACAGAACGCTGGTCTGGAGCTGGCTGGCTGTCGCTGTGCACTGTTGTGGCACAGCATTGCTCCATCTCTGACAGCAGTCAGGGTGCCAGGGCAGGGTGAGGCAGGGCGGGACTCCAAGGGCACTGACTGTGGAGCCACACCAGCTCAGGTCACACGTCAAATCACAACTGAGACACGTCTCTCTTGCTATCAGCTGATGAGGACTCAGATATCAAGAATGAAAACACCAAGATGAAACTTAAAAAACCCACTGGTCTTCCAAAGTCTACAAAACCTTGAAAGTGAGCACATTTAGGGAGCCCTGCTTGTGTGGCTGAGTTGCGCTGGGTTCACTGGAAGCTACAGCTGAACCAGAAGCCATTTTGGGGTCTGGGGCTTCTCCCCCTGTTTTACGTCTCAGCAAGCTCATTATCAGCATTTGGAGAGGTTTGACTTTGATACCCCTTGCACTAAAATGAGTTGCAGATCAAACCAGGCAGTCAACAGAATTTTTAAATTAAACTACAAAATTATTTAAAATCCCCTTTGAGGACGTTATCACAGGGTTAACACCCACTCTTGGCTTCAGATAATACAGCAGCAATAAATGGTAATGTGCTCTATGAAACATGATTTATTTTTGCTGAGCAGGCTTGGCATTATAAATCTCAGCACTCTTAACATTTAAAGTTGTTATTCCAATGACAAAATAGACATGAGGGAGATAACAGTCTTTATCTCCATTAATGTTTTATTGTTGTTCAGAGAATATGGATATGGACTGATCCAAGTGTAGGAAAATCACAGCAATTTGTTTGCATATTGGGGAAGCTGAGATAATGGTTGTGTTTTATGGCCGCACCAGGGAATCAGCGGAAATGCAGGACAGAGCAGATCAAAATGAGGGATTAATCGGCTACTTTGGTTTCTAGTTTCTATTCTGGTTACTGTTCCATTCCCAGGACCTGCCTTAGCATGACATTAGAAGAGATGGTCCCTGCGCGTGGCTGAACAGCTGACTCGTGGCACCTGAGGAGGTGAGGAAACAGGCTTTAAAGGAAACAAAAAGGCTGCACAACAGTTCTGTGCAATGCAGACTAACAGCACTGCCATGGAGGCAGGATTCTTCTGGATATTCAGCTGCCTGGAAATGACTCTCTGCTCTCCGCGAGCCCCACTGCCCGGACCCCTGCAGCTTCCTGTGGTGTCACAACACAGAGCTCCTGACCTGTCTGGCATTTTAACTCCTTCCCAAGGCACACATCGCACCTCAGAGCACCACATCACCCTCTGTAAGCTGAACCTGAAACAGTGAGCTGGAGCTGCAGTGAGGACTTTGCTGCTGGAGGCTTAAGCAGATAAAGGCTGAAAACCAAAACAACAGAAACCCCACACAAACCACAGAGCCACCTGCCCATCCCGGGACCCCCTGGGCCAGAGAGAGTGACCCTTCCCCCTCAAGAAATCAGGCTCTCATTGCATCAGGGAAAAACAACAACCAGTGCTGGAATTGGCCTCAATGAAGACATTAACTCCAACAGCTCAGTCACACCTTTACTGGGAGGATGGCAGGGAGCTGGGGACAAAATTCCTGACAGCGTACAAACAACATGCCAGTGTCCAGACATCTGGCCTCCAGTGCCCAAGCGCTGGGCAGGTGGCCACGGTGGCACCTGACCTTTTCCCAGAGCACTGGGGTCAGGCCCAGGCCAGTTCTGACTTCACTGTGCCTCAACTGCCCCTCTCCAGGGCAGGGCAATCGCCAGGTCCCCAACTCATGGGGATTTTGGGAGGGCTACGAAGAGCTCGGGCACCACTGCCCAGGGCTGCCAGGTGCCCGGGAGTCACAGCAGCTCTACACAGGGATGCTGAGATGAGAAGTCTGTGGGTCTTTTGGTGTTTATCCACCAGCTCCAGGCACATCGGCCGTGCAGCAGCTCCACCGACACTGGCTGCCCGGACCTGGTCGGTGCCTGCACGGCGCTGCCCGGGCGCTCCCGGCAGTGCCCAGAGCCCCGGGGTGCTCACACGGCGCTGCCCGGACCCTCCTCACAGTGCCCAGAGCCCCGGGGTGCTCACACGGCGCTGCCCGGACCCTCCTCACAGTGCCCAGAGCCCCGGGGTGCTCACACGGCGCTGCCCGGACCCTCCTCACAGTCCCGAGCCCCGTGCCAAGCCCGTGTGCAGCTGGGGCTTTGTGCCTGCTCAGCACATCGGAGTGAGCGCTGCCAGCTCCCGGCCGCAGCCGCACAGCCGAGATGGGGAGGAGCAGGGAGGAAGCAGCCGCTATTTTTAAGCTGCCTGATCAGCACAGCATCCTGCCAGGTCAACACGCCGCGGCTCCGCTGCGTGTGCCGGCTCAGCGGGCCTCACCGCTGCACCAGCCGACACACATCTCACAGCGGCTACGGCAGGCACCGACTCGCACCAGCAGCATTTCCAGTGACCCAGCGGCTGGGACTTATGTTCTCAAAGGATTTTTTCCACAAGCAGTTATTCCCGTAGCCAATCACTAACAAGCAAGTCTGGACTCTGTGATCTTGGAGGTCTTTTTCAACCTTAACGATTGTATGGTTCTATGATTCTAAGCCTGCTGGTAGGGGTACACCTCTGCTCCAGCTTGCAGAGTTAGTGAATGCTGATGATTACCTAGTCTGCCATGGCATTAAGCCCTTCCACCTACCGACCTTCCAGGCACCAGATCTCACCAGCTCTTTTGGGAGGAGGTGTGAGGGGTTTGGCAGAGCCCTGCAGACTCCTGTTCCCAGAAGCAGTCACAGGGGCAATCTGCAGGGTCAGATTAGGAGCACATCCAGCCCAGCATCCTGTCTCCAACAGACAACAGGCAATACACACAAACAGGGCAACCATGAAACAAATTAGTTTCCACTAATATTCTCCTACCCTCTGCAATGTTCAGCTCAGGGAGCTCCTGAACCAGAGGTGGTCTCTCTGCATTTAGTAAATCTTGACCACTTCACCCTTCCATTTTGAAACCTGAGGATGGGGCTGTCCTGGCTGGCAGCCCAAGCATCACCCTGCAAGCACCACAGCATACCCCAGGGTCCTGGGCTTGAGGAAAAGACCAGTGCTGGGTTCTGACCTGCAGCAACTGGTCCTCAGAACACGGGGACCCCACAGGAACAGGGACTGGGGTAACTCCAGGCTGCAAGGCCAGACCCCTCCACGTTGCTGTTGGTGCCTGCTGGGAGTGACCCAGCTTTCCCTAGCACTGGAGAGGGAGCAGCTTGGTTCTTGCACAGAGTTGAGGAGACAGAGACAGATGCAAACCATCATCAGTGACCAGGCACCCTCCTCACAGTCCATGTGCAGTGGGTCAGTCGCATCATTACCTGCTCCCAGTCCTCTCATTAATCTCTAGATTACAGAGTCCCTAGGCACATCTATTCTCTCATTAATCTGTAGATTAAAGTATCCCCAAATCGGCTTTGACGTAGAGCACTGCAAACAGTTGAGTGATGCCGTGCTTCTGCAGCGATCCCGTATTAGGCAGGAGACATGTCTGTGGGTCCTTCCCACGTGGGGGAGCACAGGCTCAGGAAGAGGAAGGGACGTCTAAACACAGCTCATGTGTATAAATAAAAAGCAGAAAGGATGGGACTGTGTTTCATAACCAAAGTACTTATGTGAAAAAACAACTTCACAGAGGTTCCTGGATTAATTAAATCTCAATCTAGATGATCTCCAAACAGCAACTTGCATCATTTGCGACAACAGAAATACCTGGCAGCTCTTGCCCTAACCCAGCACTGGCAAGCGCTTCACTTGGTGCTTTCCTGGAGACGACACACAGATTTTTAAAAAAGCAACCACCGTACCACAGAGAGCTCGAGGCAAACTTCCCAGGCATCAGGGCAGAGAGGCACTGGCATCAAGGCCCCTTCCTGCAGCACAAAGGCAGGGCAGGGATACAGGCAGGACGGGAATGACAGAGAGGCTGACAGGGGGTTACAGAGGGAGTAACAAGATTAAACCAGGAAAAGGAAGTAAAGGCTTAGTGATAGATTTCTCAACAGCAAAACCTATTCAGTTTGGGAAACACTCCCCCAGGAGATTAAAGACTTGCAGGGGCATTAGCCAGAGCCGGGGAAAGGGTGCAGGGAGCAGCCATGCAGTGGCCCAGGAGTGGCTGCAAGGTGCCATGACTGTCCTGCCCAGCAGGAGGGCACGGCACATCCCCAAGGCCATGTAGCCCCAGCACAGACAGCCCCATGCCCGCAGGGGAGAAGGTCCCTTGGCAGAGCCATTGGGAAACAGGGATGTCTCTCAGGGGGTGCCAGGATGGCTCCCCATAGTGGCCCCCCATCATGGCCATGGGGCATGAGTTCTCCCAGGGGTCCGTCTCCAACAGCACAACCACCTGGCCACAGTCACCTTCCCATGAAGCCCAGGCGAGACCACTACTCCTTCTCCCAGTGCTGCGCTGGAAATCGTGGCTGCCACAGCTGGACCACGCCTGTGCCGCCCACAGCATTGCTGGGCCTGGGACATTTGCACTGTGTTAATGGCCAAAGCACACACCCCAAAACGCAAACCTCACTCAGAGATTCCTGCCCATGCCTCCCCAGAACAAGTCCCTGGGGCTGCAGGGCACCCACCACGCCCTGGAAGAGTTCCTGTCTGTTGCATTATGCCGTTGGGAAGAGCTGTGTCTCAGTGTCTCCACGTTTTCGTGTGAAAGGGTCACTCTGCCGTGGCTGTTGTGGGGCCAAGGACTGTGGGCTCTCCACACCAAGCCCAGGACATCCAGCAACATCAGGAGGGAGCAGGGACAGAGCTGGAGAGGTGAATTCCATCCCAACAGCCAGGTGCCTGCGAGAAGATGGGCTGAGCTCACAGATGAGGGACAGGACAGGCAGTGCCAGCCTGGCCCTGGCCCACCCAGCCCTGCCACCAGAATGCCCTGCCCCAGGAGGGACCCATGGCCCCCAGGCCAGCATGGTGCTCAGCATCCCTCCTTCATCAGAGGATACCTGTGCAGATGTGCACACACATGGAAGACCAATATAAGGCACTGTCCCACTGGGGTAAACCATGGCTGAGCTCCTGTCCCACCTGAACCTGCTGAGCACACAGGCTGCGCAGGGCTCAGGGCAGGGCTCATGGAAAGGGTCATTCATGTCATTCCTCTCTCGTTTGGAGGTATTTACCCAACTGTCAGCCACTGCAAGAACTCAGAGACATGCCAAGTGAACAGCACTGCTGCACAGAACAGGTTGCACCCACAGCCCAAAGCCTAAAGGAGATGGGCATTTTGTGTCCAGCTGCTGAAATGGGCCAGCTTGGGGCAGGGGACATGAAGGACCCTTAAGGCCACATCTCCTGCAAGCACATCTAGAAGTGGAAGCCGCTCCAATGGTTGTTTGTATTCAAATGTCTCAATTTGTCCTACTTTTGGCTGGGCACTCAGCAGAATTGCCAATGAAGATAGATTTATGCAAAACAAGAACAAGCCAAGCATATTTTCTGGACATTTTTCATGTGAGATCTGCTGATCTGTGGCAGTGCTCTGAGATCTGAGCTGGCATTGCCCTGGAACCTGCTCACCCTGTGCCTGGAAAACCTTGTGACATGGCTGGGGATGTGGGCTGCACCTCAGCACCTCCCTGGCAACCCGAGTCGAATTAGCACAAGGGCCCCGTTTCTTCTCAGCAATACTCTGAGCTACACAAGAACAAGGCATTCAAATGTGCACTTGTAAAATACCATCCTCACCCCACATTTGCATGAAAATACCAGACCTATTTAAGTGACAACAACACTTCACTAAAGCAAATTACATAACCTGGCTATTTCCCTCAGCTGACACACCAGAGACACCTTCATTTCCAAAGCAAGTCTGCACTTGCTGCACAGCATTTGGAAGGATTTTCTTCTTTTTTAACCAGATACCACAGCGTTTTAGGCATATGCTGCTTTCACATGTAGAAAAAATGAAACCGAATTATCTAAATTTTTTATCTCAGCAGAATCTACCATTTCAAAGTGCACTCAGCCTCCCTCTAGCAGAACCACTGCATGGAGAGCCAGGATTCCTATACAGCACGAAGTGAAGAGAAACTCCCAGCTGATACACAGCCATTAAATCCCCTCCGGTACTTCCCCCGGCCCTGACACTGCAGCAGGGATCACACCGGCTGATTCAGTCATCTACTGCACAAATGCCTCTGACCGTTTCATTTCTACGGAGAGGATTGCTATGGTTCACTAGCACAACACACAAGGTTCCTCTGAAAATGCCAGCATACAGCCACAGATTACAGACAGACTGGATCTTATCACTGAAAATCCCCAGCCCTCCCCGTGTCATGGGCAGAAATCACTGCGGGCTCATCTCAACCCTCCACCCTTCCCAGCCAGGAAACCTGAGTTCTCAGCAGGTCACAACAAGGTAGCTATAGCCCCATTCTTAATTTGCTGGCTGTTGCTGCTGCCTTTTAGAACACAGCAACAGCAAATTCATCCTTGAGAGAGCACAGCACATGGTGATGTGAGCCAGACAACTGGGAGGTATGGGAGCTCAGCCCCATCCTGGCCACAACACCCTGCTGGAAGCACTGGCTCGCACCACCCCTCTCAGCAGAAACGTCCCGTCAGTGTGGTGTGGCCTCCACAGGTCCATCACTCAGCCCCACGGCAGGTCTGCCCGCTCCCTAGCCCCACAGTGCACCTGGCCCCACAGCAAGTCCTCCTGGACCCCAGGCCCACAGTGTGAAACACTCAAGGAGAGCAGCAGAGCCAGGGATGCCCCAGGACAACATCTCCCCAGCATGTGGGGGCTGTCACACTGAGCACCTGCATTCCAGCTACACACAAGCAACACCAACAACCATTTCTGTGGCTCACCAGGTATCCAAAGCTTTCTATTACTATATCAAACCTATGATTTCCCACTAGATAAACCCTCCTTTACCCATGCAACAAAATTCCCAAAGCCTGGCTTCCTCTAAGTCTCATGAGGATGACACAGTAAGGGAAAGCCTCTTTGGCTACGAATTAAGCTATGAATAAGCCTGCTCAGACTCTGGTATGGAGTCTGGTTTTTGAAGCCTCATTGAAGGTGTCAGTGCTACCAGAAGGAGTGGGGGGTTTGGTTTTGCTTTACATCAGCTGCAGTTTCCCCCTGAAGCGAGAGAGCAAAGGGAGGTTGTGACAGAGCTGATGTGAAGTTGACAGCTCTTCGGCTACCAGGGAGGACAGCAGAGGAAACAGCAGCTCCATCCCCATCCCTACTTCACCCCTCGCTGGTGGAGCTGCCTTTGTGGTGGCTGCAGCATCATGTGCAGGCTGAGCTCATGCTCTAATGCCTGAAGCGAACATGGCTACACCATATTCTCTGCTCTTGAGCCATTATGGGAAACGATTTTCAAATACACCACGAGCCTCACCAGGGCTGTGACATTATCCGTGGCCAACAGCCTTGGCATCTCCTTGCATCTGCAACGCACCAGTCAGGATTCATATACCTTCCTGAAGTGGCTTGTACTGAAAACAGCCCCGAGACAACTGTTCCAATGACGAGACCAGCACTAGCGTTTGCCGTATTCCCGCACCCCACAGCGCGGCTTCAGCCACCTGCAGCACCGCGAACGACCTCAGGGGCTGAGGAAGCCGACCTCCAACCGCGGCCGCCGCCCGCATCCCTCCGGTCCCGCGGGCTCCGCTCCAGTGGGGAAGGGCTTGCCGAGGGGTCGGGACTCCCCTTTCTCCCGGAGCCGGAGGGCCGAAGGTGCAGGGGCTCCTGGAGGGGCCCGGCGGGGCTGGGGGCTCCGCAACCGGGCGGGAACGCGAGGCTCCGGCAGCCCCGAGGCGGGAGACGGGGGCGGCTGCGTCCCGAGCGCTGCTGCGGGCGGCTCCGGGTGCCCCGACTCAGCCGCCCCCGCTCCGCCGAGGCACCAGCCCGGCCCGGGGGAGCCCACCCAGCGACACCCGGCGCTGCTGAGTCACTGGAGCGGCTTCGCCGCGCCCGCACCGACCCCGCGGGGCTGCCGCCGTGGGGCTGACCAGCCTCGCCGGGG
>VZRR01006228.1:74001-93440 GCA_013398015.1 Oreocharis arfaki
CCCCAGGGACACTCCTGCCCGGGGATGCTCCCACCACGGGGGATGCTGCTGCTCGGGGACGCTCCCTCCTGCCCCGGGACGCTTCTGCGCGGGGATGTTGTCTTACCTGTGACGGACCTGCCCCGGGGACAGTCCTTCCCGGGGGTTGCTCCTTCCTGCCCGGGGCGCCACTGCCCCTGGTGGACACCCCTGTCCCTGGGGAAGCTCCTACAGCCTTCAGGCAGACCGACTGCAGCTCCCTGACCTGCCTGCCCCAAACACAAGATCCCAGCCGAGGGCTGACATCAGACCCTTTTTTGGCAGAGCCACATCATGTGAACGCTGGGTGTCCCGAGACAGGGGATGCAGTAAGGGCCATGGAGGTGGCCATGCCAGCAGTGCTATGGAGGTGTGTGCCCGTGGGCAGTTGGCCCAGGCTCAACTTGTCTTGACTTTGGAAGGGGGTAGGAATGCTCAGTGACTTATGACCATAAAGGTCTATGTGGATGGGGGGATTGGTGGCATCCAGAGAAGAGAATCAACACAAGGGCTGTGGGGCAAGGGAGGGCTTTCCTGCTCAGGGCACATCTCTGAAAGGACGGGCTGTATTCTGGACTCATCATCTGGTGCACACCAAAGGGACACAATTGCCTGCTGGAAGGGTTTTGTGTCTTCGTAGAGTCCAGGAAGAAGCCTTGGCACTGGCTGAGCCACTGGCAGACACAGGGAGGAACTCACAGGGGCAACTTCCCTCAACTCCAGCACCTGAAGTTGGAAGTAAAACCCAACCGCAGTGTCAGGGCACAAGGCATCCCCAGCCAGGCAGCAATGTGCACACTGGGCAGCAGTGAGAGGACAGGCACTACTCCCCACTCTCACACCTGACCTGCAGTGTCTCCTCTGCCCCCCACTCTCCACTAGTCAGAGAGCTGCTGGAGGGAAACGGGTACATGGGCACAGCCTGGGGTTTGGCCCGGGCCTGCACCCCACAGCACCCCACTACTCCATACTGCTGTCAAGACCCACCTTAGCACTGCCCTGGTTTGCTCTGGACAAGAATATTATCGGTGCTGGGCACTGGCTGGGGCCAGGCAGGGAACTGGCACACGTGGGCACAGGCCCTGCAGCACGCTCTGTGTGCCCACCCACCCAGAACCCCTCGAGACCCCCACGGCATGGGGCTGGGGTCATCTGGAGGAACTGCAGAGCTCGGTGTGCCGTGGCGCAGGAACTGCCTGGCAGTCCAGGGCCACATCAGCAGGGAGTGTAATTGTTACTGGAACAGGAGGATGCAGAGGGAATGGACAAAGATGGTGGATAACACTGTAAATACAGTGGTGCACTGCAGCTTGATTTCCTCTCCCAGCCGTAGTATCATAATTAAAATCTCATTGGAAAGGTGCAAGATTTTACAGCCATTATTATTATTATTATTATTATTATTATTATTATTATTATTATTACTATTATTATTATCATATGATATTCACTGCCTTCTTGGGGGCTACTTATTCTAGGGGAAGCACAAGAGAGAGCACCTCTGAGCAAAAAGACTCCAGTATGTCCAGTATGTATGTCTTTTGGACAGCATGTTCCACACCTCTGCTGCACAACCACACCAGCACGCCCCTCACACCAGCACACCACCACACGCCTTTTGGAGGGGTGTGCAGACGCTCTCAGATGAGGGTTGAGAGAGAGGGAAAGCTTGTTCTACCCATTGTGACCTTACGAGGAAAGGTGAATTCCCAGGCCCACAGCTGCCTGCCTCCCCAGGATGTTTTCTGACACGCTGTCACATAGAGGCTGATACAAGACATTGTAAAACTGCACCTTGGAGAACTCCAGCACTTACTCCTATGCATATATAACTTCAGGATTTGTCTGTCAACCACATCACATCACAGGCCACTCATTAATACAGGGATTACAGATGTGACGAGACAGAAGCATTCATCAGACAGGCATAAGCCTGTAGTCTCCATGTTCAAGCCTTCACTGAATTATCCTGGAATGTGAGTTACTTGCTATAATCACCAGGCACATGTTTAAGTCAAGAAAACACATTGTATTTGCAACTGAGGTTGCTCTCAGCTGCAGTGGGTGAGAGCCACAGGTTAGTCTGAATTCGCTCCCTGTGAAAAGGCACAGGACCTGGCCATGGCTTCATGGCACAGTGCAGAGATATGCTGACCAAAGCTCTCTTGCAGGCCAAAGAGAGCCACAGCACTAACATAATGCTTTAGAAATAATTTTTGTGTTGCTGGCAGCTCCTCTTGCATGCGACAGCACAGCGGATCACACCGAAGCACACCACAGGACTTGGAACTGCTGCTGGCTCTGGGCAAGTCAGCTGACACCTCTGTCTGTGGTCTCCTGAGGGAAGGACATGGGCCTCCCGCAGGAGAAGAGAGATGGAAAAGAGAGATTAAAACCGCACTACAACACTATCCCCAGGAACTGGGTTCCCTCTGTCTACAAGCTACATTCACCCACAGGTGTCCTGTAAGAGGCAAGAGCAGCTTCAGACAAGAAAAATGAAGACAGATTTTGAACAAGCAGTTGTTACCATATCACCTCCTCCCATCAGACCCCAGATGCCAAACCCCAGGCCAAAGGCAATGCCCAGCTGAGTAACAAGCCCCTGCAATGCCCATGAATATCACAAACACAGCCAGTGACGTCCTTCCCTTCTTTTTCAGTATACACCGTCTTCAGCATATTTTCATTTTAACGAGTGCCAAGTCCCTTCTCCTTTTTTAAGTAGCAAAATTTATTCCCCCATTGAGCATGAATTATACTTATGTATTCGTAAGTCCTGCAAAGTTTTTCAACACACTTTAAACACATCCAGAAGCCACCTGTTTGTTATGCAACACGCATAGGAGCTGCACCATGAAATCCATTTATTCTCAGCTTTTTAAAATCCAAGAACAAGCCTTTACAATAACTAAAAGCATTAGCTGTCCTAAGCAGGAATCCATTTGCAGATTAAATTCGCCAAAGGTCAGCTCGTAGCTGTCACTGTTTCCCAAACCCCAGGTGTCCACCATGTTCTGTACTTTGACATCTCCTGAAGAGCCAGGACACTTTCCACTCCGATGATTTTTGCTTCAATTAGAGAGGCTGAAGAGTTCCATGCTTAGGTTTCTGTGGGATCTAAACAGTGTGTGAAGAATAATTGAATCAAACTTCCAATTTTATGCTCAGTACAGAACTTCCTTCACAGCATTTATTTTAGCCTCCCATCCATGAGCAGCAAATTTATTTTCCTAATTACTGTTTTGAGTTAGAACAATACCCTCATCTTTTAACTATTAAATACAGATAACAAAACTTCTTTTAAACTTGTAAGAATTATTTCTGTTGGTTAACTGATTGTTAGCTCAGTGCCCTCAGTGGGGCACCAGCTCGCTGGACAGTGCTGGAGGTCAGCCTGTGTGGAGAAGCACTGGTGACAGCACATGCCCATGGCAGAGGGGACAGGGCTGGCAGCGAGAGCCCCAGGGTCCTGTGCTCTGCCTGCCACAGGTCTGTGAGCAGCACAATGACCTGAAGCTGCAGGTAGACACTGCTGCCCCCCTCTCTGTCCCTTCCTGTGGGTGGAACATCCCCCTGTTTCAGGGTGGGACAGGGAATGGCTCCCTGGAAGCAGGACATATTCTCACTCTGCAGCATCTCAGCTTTCTAGACTTATCAAACCATGGACCAACACAGGCGGTGGCCACCTCCACCTGCACTCACCAAGTCTGAGATGCTTTAACTGAAAGCCCCTCTCTGCTAAGGAAGGGAAACCAGGGCTTCCATGACACCCCTCAATGTCTCATATCAGAGCCAGCACCTGGTCTTTGATCTGGGTGAAGGTCATGGCACACAATTAGTACTCTGAGAGTACTTAAAGCCCTTGTACAATTTCTCCCATCATGTCCAGTTCCCAATGTGCTCCAAGTCCTTCAGCTCACAGATTCCAGTAGAGAAAGCACTTTAGCTTCACAAATGTGAAGAGCTAATTATGCAGCAGAAATGGGGTAATTATACTCCTATTCTCAACATATAATTGGTGTCAGCCACCTGGGCTGGTGGCTAGGTGGCCCGTATTTAAGGGACAACCCCAAAGGGAAAAGGCTGTCTCAGGGCAGAGGTCTCCATGCCGCACACCCTGCAGGAACCCAGAGCTTCTCACCATCCCCAGCACTAAACACATCCAGCGCCACAGGCATGGGTTCTCCGGGATGGCCAGAGACACAGACACCAGGTCAGGGATCCTGTTCTCCAGAGGACACAGACAACTGAGTCCTTCACAACCAGCTTATAAATATTGTGCCAGCAGTAGAGCTGAGTACCCAGAGAGACTGATGCTTCTCTCTTCCAGCCTAGGAGGCCTGGGCAAGGCTCAGAAAGGGCACCAGCTTGCACCAGCCAACAAAGGGACATGCACAGAGGGTGAACCCTCTCTGGATGAACACCCTCATGGTCAACGCCTCATG
This sequence comes from Oreocharis arfaki, assembly GCA_013398015.1. Lineage (NCBI taxonomy): Eukaryota > Metazoa > Chordata > Aves > Passeriformes > Paramythiidae > Oreocharis > Oreocharis arfaki. The sequence goes on from VZRR01006228.1 coordinate 78,468, forward strand.
CAGGACCATCCCCTGTACCTGCAGACAGTGTGCTGGGCTGCTGCGTGGCCCCAGGGAATGTCTACAACCCCCACCACATGTTAATGCCCTCACTGAGCTCCTGGGCACCCTCTGCTGTGCTCTGGAGCCCTGCCCTTGTGCTCCTGCAGCACAGCAAGAGCTGACTGTGATTTCTCTGCACTAAGTCAATTTGTTGTTCATGTTTTCTCCTGTAAGTCACGTAAGCAAGCTGGGGAAGCCATAAGCCATATCCATGATGAAGTCTCAATCATATGAACCAATAATTTACCAGATTAAACCAAGATCAAGAAAACTAGGAAGCCAGGTTGCATGCAGAGGACAAGCTGCAGCCCTCTTCTTCCCAAATAACAGAGAACAAGAATCAGGACCTCGGGGCAGAAAAGGGAAGAATCAGTTCATTGAATGCAAAGTAGGTGAAGACTTCTGCCTCCTAAAGGTCAAGTGATAAATTGATCTACTTGGCCTTGACCCCTGCCGCGCCGTTACAGGTGCTGGTACAAGCTGTACCTGATTAACTGCGCACCAGTAACGAGCACTGCCACACACCCAGCCTGGCTCAAGGAACAGCTGCTCCCCAAGGGCTTTCTCTCCTGCCTTCCATTAGACCAACCAGCTTCTGCTGCAGTTTAGCAGCCCTTTCTTCAGATGCAGTCTTTCCCTGCTAAGCATTTTATGCCAGGCTTTAGAAAAGCCCAGACATCTTCCTGTTCATCAGATCTCTCCCGTAATGCAACAGCCTCACAGCAACATTATAATGCACCTGTGCAACAGCAACACAAACATGGTGCTTCCTGGAAAAACTTGCTATGAGTTACTTCTTATTCTACTCTACAGACCATCCAGCCATAACACACTTATTTCCTCTATATTATTACTAAATTATACTATTGCTAAATACACTGCAGAACACATACAATACCCCACAATGGAATGAGGCACAGAATATTTCGGGAGGGTCTGAGACATCAATGTCTTTTAAAGGATACAGTGTGAACAGTTTGTCACATGTTCCTCACAACAGAGATATAATTAGCTTAAATACTTACACAGTAAATAGGATTTGCCACTTCTGAAGATTAAGGCCACACGCTACAGCACTGGAGCATCTGAACCAGTGTAGCACAGACTACGTTAAGGAATAAGTTTTTACTTGAAAACAGCTACTCTGAGCCATGCTGCAGGTGAGGCCTGTCCATGGTGTTTTGTCTGCTCCTCTGGGTTTGGGTTTTACCTGGAGTAACAAACTCCACCACAGGTGACAGTGGAAGGCCAAAACTGACAGGTATCGATTGGGTATCTGGGAGTGAAACACATTGCAGGTCACGTGTGCAGGTGTCCTGGGGAGCTCTGGACACCACATTCCACAGAGCAAAGATGGCAAACCACCACTCGTATAGACAGTAGGGGAACGTCCCATCACACACACACCGGCTCGTTGCCCTAAAGGGCTGACAGGCTGCTACAGCAAAATGTGATACGGGGGTTAAAGAGGATACAAGAGGACACTGGAACATTGTTCACGAGAGAACCACGAGAGGAAGTCTCAGGCTGAATTACTAAATCTAGTAAGCACAGAATGCAAAAATAAAGGCAGTATTTTGTTTCTTGGATTTTCCTGTTGATCTATTTTTGGTTGGGGAAGAAAATCACTGTGTTAATTCGACTATTTCATATGGAAATACAGCTCTCAAAATGTTTTTAGTTAGGTTAGGTCACCCTATGGGAGGGAACATGTGAACTCACACGTGCATTTGAGTGGAACAGATACAGCTGCTTGCCATCAGCTGGCTGCACACCCCAGCCCCTGCTCATGACCCGCAGCCTGCACAGGCCAGGCCCTCCACACGGGCGTCAGGGCTGGGCAGGGGCGAGTGGGACCTGCCTTCCCCACGCTGCCGCCCCTTTGTCGCCCCACTGCTTTAAAAATGTCAGTCACCAGGACAAAAGCAAAAACCAATTCCACAGAGCAAAGATGGCAATCACACACTCCAGTAATAATAATAAAACAGCAACAAAAAAACAACAAAAAAAAAAACCACCATAACCTTTAAATCTGTTAAACAATCAACAATTTGCAAACTGTTACTCCATCAGCTGATGGTCAGAAGAACCAACAAAAGAGAAACAGGGATCCGTCTGAGTACTGAAAAAGCAGACTTTGTCATGTAATGTATTTACACTGGACACTCAGATGCTTCCCCACATATCCTGGGATATTATGTGCAAGAGTTAGCATTTATTCTGTTAAATTAGCAATTAATATGCAAAATTTCATCTGGCCTCAAAGGTGGATTTTATTTGAAAGAATGTTCACCAAGGAAACACCAACACATCCAGGTCACTGTGAATTGTATTTCCTAAACTGCAATTACTTCACAGCCTTCAGTTAATTGAATATGTCCCACATCAAAAAGTAATGAAATCATGGTATAAATTAAAATAGGGCTGCCCATGTCTTGCAACACAAACACAGCAAGTTTCAGAGCATTGGGAACCTGAGGCTGGGATTACTACCTTATAAAAATCATTCTGCTTGTCCTCAGATGTCACCCAGCAGCAGCAGAGTGAAGCACACACAGATGCAGCCTGGTCAGCCTTGCAAAATGGAAAGCACAAAGGCTAATCAGTCAGAGTTAACTCTCCCAAGAAAAGGAAACTGTGTGTCTGGCAGAGCAGCACTCCTGACCTGCGCAGGGATTAGCTGAAGTTCCACAACAGTCAGAAGGACAGATGGTGACCCAAAATCAGCCTGGTGGGAAGTGCAAAATGGGGTACAGCAAAATACAGCTGCTGCTGCAATGCTTAGGGCCGGGGAACCAAGAGAGCCTGTCAGGAGCGATCAACTCGCCAACTGTTTCCACATTAACAGGAGTTTGTCAGTTTTTAGTGGTACTTCACAAAGCCACAGCCAACATGAGCAAAGGGCCTGCCCCAATAACTGTGCATCCCCCGTGGTGCCCTGGCAAAGCCCTTAACAAACTATGTCTGGAACCCAGCAAGGCACTGGAGAGCCAGCTTGGCTCATGCATGCTGTGGTTAACCCAGAATGTATCCTAAGCATGAAACTATTCTGGTATTTTCTGGGGAAATTAACAAGAAGTCATCACAACATGCTCTGATTCGCTCTGGTATCTATGGCCACGGGTCCCAGGAGCATGGCAGCACTGCCACGAGTGACCGCGGCCGTGGCACTGAGGGTGCACGGGAGCCGGACCCGGGCAGGCCTGGGGAGCACTGGGGGGCTGCAGCCCTGGCTGGAGGCTGGCAGGGTGAGGCTGCACTGCTCTCCCATCACGGCCACACTTGCCATTATGACATGATACAATACATTATACCAGATGGTCCTACAAAACAAAGCCCCCAAGAAGGGAACGTTTCAGATTAAATTGAGTTTGCGTTCAAAGCTCATAAGCATTGACAGAGGGTCAGGGAGTGTTACGCTGATGCTGTTCAACATTTCTTATACGCACATGGTCCTAAATCCACTCAGTTTCACTACTCCTCTGTGACTCAGAGCCACAAACAGGGAGTGGCCAACGACAGCAACTGGAGCAGCTCCAGCCCTGTGGCTCCAGCTCTGCCCTGCGCATCCCTGCCCTCCACCTCACCCCAGGTGGGTCATTCTTTCTCTGTGAACACCTGAAATTCAGCATTCCAGTGTGACCCATCACTCCTGGGGCTGTGCCTCCTCCCCCATGGGTCCTTCGGGTGCCTCTGGCAAAAAGCAGCAGCTTGGGAAAGGTGGCACTGGGGCTGGCCAGGGTCCACATCCCTGGGAGGGCCCTGGGACCTGCTGGGCCCCTCCTAGGTAGCAAAGGGGCTGCTCCATCACAAAACAAAAATATACCTTCTTTTTGAAGTCCCAGTGCGAGGGCCAGGTGTGGCTTTGGGGAGCCCTGCCTGGCACTGCCAGCCTCCCACTGCTTCCCAGGAGAACTGACCTCCTCTCCCCAGGCTCCTCTTCAGCCACGGAGCAGAGAGAGCTCCCAGGAGCGGCCGTGGCTGCGGTGAGAGAAGATTTCTCTTCTGTGTGGTGTGCAGTCTGCATACTTGTTTACACTGATTCCCACTTCTGGAGATCTCCAGCAGGAAGGATGGAATGATAGTATCATACAAGGATAGAAGTGGGCTGGAACAACACTGCACTGGCAGGATAAATATAGAGGATGGCCTAGGACATCAGCCAGGTCTAGGCTTTCCTTACAGTGTGGGGAGACCAACCTTTAACAAAACATAAACCCAACTGTGCTACCAATGAATCTTCATGAAGTACAGTTTAGGGGAGGGGAAAAAGGAAAACAAGAGACACCATGGGGAGCTTTAAAAGTTTGCCTGACTTCTCAGAATGCCAATGCTGTAAAACTAATATTTGTATGTCACTAATATTTACATATAATCTACCTCATGTCATTTGGAAAAATAAACCTGGAAAACTGTTAATTAATAAAAGATATCACGTCTTATTAATGTTCACATAGTAATTACGAAAATCACATATCCATCTGTTAAGCAGCCAGCAAACAAGACAAACGACTGTGTTATGTTAAACAGATTATAAAATGCCTGGGGGAAGGAAATCTAATAGCCCTGACCCAGCCATGAATCAAGCAGCAGCACATGGGCTCCAGCACACACGGACACACACACATGGCTTTCCCAAGACCTTTTTCTGAATTACATATAACAACAACATCAGCAATGAGGTCACTATGACATTAGGCATAGAAGTCTACATTGAAATGTGATGATGTGATAATTAAGATTTCATTGTCCTTTTAAAAAAAAAATTACTTCCTAAAACAGACAACTACTCCCCCAAAGATGAGAGTGGAACAATATGCAAAGTAACATTAAATCCAATTGCCCCTGTAAACATGGGAATACAGCTACTTTAATCCAATTGAATAAACAAAACTGATTTAATTCCTGTTATGTCTGTGAGTGATTTCTGAACATTTAAAGGGAAAAACATCCGCACATGGAGAGTAATTGATTCATTAGCATGAGCACTGCCAATCCATCCGTGTGTTCTCTGGACACTCAGCACAGTCCATGGAATGCTGCACACCCATCCTTCACACCTTGTGTATGCAACTATGGGGTGCTAGCTTGTAGCAGTCTTACCATGACTGCTCACATAGAACAAGTACTCGTGCTCAGTAAAAAGAGGCTTTTGAACAGTGTGTTTCACGGGGTCACACATATTAGCAGCTCCCTCCACCACTCAGCAGCAACACACACGGTACTGCCACAAAAGGATATCCTGGACAGAAGATTGATCACCCCGCTCCCCCACATGAACCGCAGGCATTCCCCCGTCAGCTCTTTTTCCCCAGCTTGTCCCGAGCACTTCCCACACTTAGCTCACTCAGCCCTTCCGCTCCAATCTGCCATAACCTACGAGGAAGAGTCAGTTTTCATCCTGCTGACTGCAGAGTCTAGTTTAGACCTATCCACCACCATCATACACATCTTTTGCCAACATGCTATGACAAAGAGGCTCCGGTGCTTCATTTTCCTGAGACCCAAATTTGTGGGAACAGAATGTCAAAGGTGTAACAGCAAGGTTCCCCTCACTCCTGCCCTCCAAAAATGGGTGTCAGAAAAATATGGGCATGACAGTCCATCAAAAGCATTTTCCATAGCCTTTGCAGACTCACATGTGAAAATTCATCAGTGTGAATTTTATGGCTTTTAAGTTTCAACAACAGGGAGAGTGATGTCAAGCACAGCAAACCTGCAATATCTTTCCTCTCAAGGACAACTACCCTTGAGGAATTACAAAGCCAGCACAAAAAGGAGAAGAAGAAGATTTCAGGGCAGCCCAAGCAGCAGGGGACTGTAATTCTGCAGGCAATGCCTTCTCTGTGCAGCTGTGCATGTGCTCCCAGTCAGGACACAGAACCCTCAGAAGAAGATGGGGAACTGCTTGCCTCCAGGGAAGACACAGGACACCCCTGGGGGCACACAACAGCCCTGGGCAGCTCCTGCTCACCCACTACAGGGCCAAGCCCTGCTTCTTGCTCTGCACCAGGCGTCCTCAGGCCTGAACCCGCTTGTGCACCAGGAATTCTCACTGCCATCCTTCATCTCCTGAAAATGAGCACCTCTCAGCAACTCTCGACTTTCTCCTCCCACAAGCTGCAGGGCTCCAGACCTTCAGGGTGGAGTCCCCACAGGGCCCCATCCTGGGGAGACAGGCTGCCCCACCATGGGGAGCAATGGCCCATGGTGGTGCTCGTGCCTGTGGGGACACCACAGGCAAGAACCATAGGAGGAACACAACTGCCTTTTGTTTCCCAAACACTTTTGCCCTTGCTCTTAGGCTGCTCCTGATTTTAATCATTTGTATTATTTATTTTCTTCTTCCTTAGTCTGTCATTTAAGACTTAAGATTAACGGTAGGGATGGAGGGAAGCCTAAGCCACTATTAGCTGAAACAGGCAAGTCAATTAGCCTCCTTCAATGGAACAACATCTGACTATGTGGCAGGGGGTCAAAAATGCCCCTTGATGGTTTTTCTTCATGGGTTAGTGTGGTGGGTTTGTTGCCATCTGCTTGTGAGTTGATTACTCTTTCAGTTCAGCTGAGGAACATAAAATTTAAAGATAGAATCGAGGCAAAAATAAAAGGGAAGCCTTCTCATCAGCTCCTGCTTTTGAGCACTTTGGTTTTCTTGTGAAATTTCCACTTCAGGAGGGTTACTGAGAAACCAAATTAAAGAGAAGCGACACCTGCGTGCAGGCTTGTATTGGCATGGTCTGGACACGTGTGTCTGCCTTTTTGTATGGATGCATATGTGAAAATTCTATGCCTGACTCAACCACAGTTTTTCTTAATGTTATATTTTATAAGCTTGAACAAGTTCCTTGACCTTTCAGACCTAGAGACTTTATGTTTAGAACACCAGTGAGCAGTAACAGAGCGCTCAGGCCATGGCTGTGCCACACTGCCAGGAGGGCCAAGAGCCCCTGTGCTTATCACACTGCACAAGTGACAGGGCCCACGCATTCACAGTACCATGTAAGCACCCTGTGCTACTTCAAATTGCTTCATGAATGTCACAAGAAGGGAAGACAAAGCATTCCACAAAAATGTTCATTCAACAGAATCGAGCACTACACCCCTCCGCTTGCTCAGGCTCAGCGCCCTGACCACACCTGGTTCCAGCAGATGCGGTGCCGGTGCTGACAGCAGTGATCTCCTCCTGGGCAGGAAGACAAAACAGACAGGAGCTACACAGATGGGTGCTCACCCCCCGGCTCTGCCGGAGCTCCCAGCCGCACTACCGTGGTGCCTCCTGAGAGGCACCTCCTTCAGGGAAAACAAAGGGAATAAAAAGGCCACCAGAGCAGCTCGGGATTTAAGTATGAAGTGCATCCACACCAGAGGAACCCAATCCTGAGCATGGCTCCCTTTTTCTTTTTCTGTTCTCTCCTTGAGTTTCTGACATATTGCACAGCTCCCTCACAGAAGAGTTGTGTGGATTCATTAGTTAATGTGTGAAAGGCCTTTTTGAAGCTATTTAGTGCTAAGTACTGTCATTATACAGGTGGGCAGAGCATTTGGAATTGGCACAAGGGAAAGATCTGTGCTGGAGATCAGACACAGTGCAGTGAGAGAAGCAGGCTGGGATAGGCTGAGCTCCCACATGCAGCAACGATGCCAAAGGGATACACAGGTACAGACTGGAGTCCTGCAAGGGAAGAGGAGATGAGCACCCTCTGCAAACTGCACAGCAGGGAGGTCACAGCGCTCACCAGGGTTAACCGTGGCTGTCAGTACTCACATGGACCAGAGCAGCCCACAGCAGAAGCTACCTGTGGGTGTCAGTGGCTACTTCTACTGGAAGAAGGCTGGGCTAGGAGGAGACCCAGGAGTCACATGTCTGTGACCAGCAGTGCACCCCACTGCTCGCAGCTACACAAGCTCTCATGCTCTCTGCTAAACCCACCACAGCCATGACAGGGACTGGATGCGCCCTGGCCAGGTGCTGAGCACACCTGCCTGCATGCAGACCCTGCTCAGCAGCACCAGGGACCTGGTGCCCAGCATCTCTGGCACTGGCTCTGGACACACGCATGCGCTCCGTGCAGGGTCTTACAGCCCTATTTCCAGAAGAAACCAAGCCAAAAGTTGAACTGTTGTGCAACACTGCACAGAAAGGAAAGTAGCAGCCAGCAGCACTGGAAACGTGCAGGGACAACAACTGCTGATGAAGTCCACAGGAGCTGGTAAGAACTCACTAATGTAAGTGCTTAATTATAGTGCTGAATGTGCATTGCCGAGACAAGAGGTGACCCATGCCACGGCCAGCTGACCGCTCCCAGATCACAAGCTGGAAGAGGAAACAGAGAAAACAGAATGCTGAGCTGTATACTGGAAAATGTATCACTAAATGACATGAACTTGCATTTGAAAGGAACTGCTGATTGTGAATAAATCCACCATATGGCTTTACAAAGCTGAGAGTGTGTTTATTTCCCAAATATAGCCAGATCAGCTTCTGACAGCCTGGTTTTCTTTTATAATCCTTGTCAGAAAATTATTTAGAGTGTAGTATCAAACACGGTTTGTTGGGTGACTGGTGTAACACAAGGAGTTCACAGTAAGAGCAGCGTCTCATGTACAGCAATTACACCTGCCCAGCTCCACCACAACACCAACATATGTAAGGGATTTCAGAGAACTTTTTGGTGACGTTGTTCTGTAAAGCTGCCTGCAGAGAAAAAAACGTTAAATCTCAAACTATTGGCATTTTTAATGTTTTCGTTGAGTCCCATGTGCGGCCCTGTGACCCTTCATGTGGTGACCTGTGACATTCCTGGGTGGGCTTGGTAGAGATGGCACCCAAAACCCAAGGGGCTGCAGGCTGTCACTGGGTATTTCCCATCTGGTCTACCGAGCCAGTACAGCAGCTGAACACATCTCTGGGTCTGAGAGACACTGAACTGTGCCTGTGGCTGTGTCAAATGCAGCCCATGATGCTGGGGAAAACGGGCACCCTTGCCCCTGGCCTGGGCAGGAGAATGGTTTCAGCAGTTCCACTGATAAGCAAAGCTGCCCGTGGCAGGGACAACAAATAGAGACAATTTCCCTGTTTTTTCTTATTGGTAGGTCATCTTGACCACACCATCCTGCCTTCCCCAAAAGTGCTTAAAATAACTCCATTTAAAGGCAGCCACAGCCTGAGATCTGCTCTGAAGCTCAGCCCCCGCCAGCTGCTCTTCCCTCTCACTCTGAAGCATTTCCCTGCAACCTCCATCAGGTCCCTTCCGAGTGGGAGGGATGACAGAAGGCACCTTTGTGCTGATTTAAGCACTAAGTATAGACAGTAGGGGAACGCTGGGAAGCTACAGCTGAACCCATCTGTAGTGAGGAAAATACAGTCACAGAATGGAAATATCTCCAGAGATATGTTGGAAATGTGCTTATAATTCGGCTTATGCTTTTGTTGGAGCCGTTCGACATGGAAAATTGCAGGAAGCCTGAGCTCCAGGTAGCCTGTAGAGGCCGATGGTCACACAGGAATGGGATCAGCCCGGGAGAGGTGTGAGGAGCAGCATCCCGGCACACACTGGTGGAGAAGAAAAATAATTTTCAAAATCTTTCAACGTCAGGACGTAACATTCACAACTAAAATTATTTCTGATAAAAAAATCCCTCAGCGACATTTTCTGTCATTAAAGACGAGAGCTCGTCCCGCGGGTCAGTGCCGGTCGGGGCGGGCAGCGGCGGGGCCACTCCGAGCATCCCCCGGGGAGATGTCAAATCCGGAGGGAGTCCGACCCCGCGGGGGGAGGCGAAAGGACAGAGCCGGAGCGGCCGCTGCTCCCAGCATCCGGCGGGCACCGGGACGCGCCGCTGCCGCCTCCGCCGGAGGTGGGGGAACCCCGCCCGCCGAGGCTATCGCTGCGCCCCGCAGGACCCCCGCGGCACCGGGACCCCCGCGGCACCGACACCGCCCCCGCCCGGCAGCCGGCGGGAGCGCACCCACGGGCGGGGCGGCGGGCCGGGGCCAGGGGCGCGGCCATAAGCGGGTTGTTCCAGGCTTGTCTTTGAGCCGAACTTTGAGTCCCTGCCCTGTCTAGCAGTGACAGCTCCCCGCAGGTGGCGTTTGCCTCCTACAAACAAGTAATACCTCGTTTGTTTTTTAAGATAAAATGTGCAGCTTTGAGGCCTGGAGACAAAGCCTCAGCACAGACCACACACAGTGCCCTCGAGGAGTTATTTCAGCAGACCACGAGCATCTCTCATGACCCACTCCTGGCAAAGCTAATCGAGAGCCACCATTTCAACTGCATTTAATCAAAACTTTCAAGGCGCCAAACTCAGCAGAATCACCTCCAGCTCTGTATTCAGCTCTACTCTCTATAAGGAACTCTGTGGTCAGCAATTTTCCCTTTCTTGGCCAACCAGCACGAAGAGTATTGCTCAAGAGCAAAACCTAAAAGGACAGACTGGTCCCAGTTTATTCCACCCATGATGTATGGTCCCATGCACCAGCCCGCAGAGCACTCTGATTCCGGCTGATCACCCCCAAAGTCTGATCAAAGACAGCCCCATGTTCTCCACACAAGTCCTGTGGCCTTGCCCACTGCCCACCCCGAGGGAACACCCCAACAATGCCCTCAGCAATGCTTACTCTCTCACTCAGAAGGGTCACAGGGGAACGTGAACATTAGTTTGTTTAAAACAGCAGCTCAGTGTCATGCCCATGACTCAAACCAAATTCAACTCCACTCTCTACCCAACAGCTTTGAGAGAACACAATTGAGGTTAGGGGCCTGGGAAATATGTGCAAAAAGCACAGACTTTTGAAATAATTGAAGCTGATCTCCACGTCGGGCCATGTCTGAGCCTAGGAGCTACCAGGATTTTTACTTTTTCCTCCTTTAAAAAAACCACCTATTTCAGCAGAGTTCTATCACTTCTGGCCGTAAACTTACAACAGTGTAAGATCATGTGAGGGATCATGACCTCAATATAAAAATGTTTATACTATCAGAGCTCACTTACAGACACAAAGCACTTTTATGTGGCATTAAGAGGTTTAGAAATGCCACTCAGAAGAATTTAAAAATTTCACCCTGAACTGATGTGAGCACAGTGTGAGCTCAGACCTCTGTTCCTGTTTATTTGGCTTTTGCACATGAGCTCCCAGCTCGTAGCCCAGTGTTCACTTGGGGATGGGACCTACTCGTACAAGGAGCAGCAGCAGACACAAAAATGTTATTTTTTGTAAAAGGCCTTGATATGGGCACAGTAACAAAAAGTGCAAGGGAAATGCAATCAGTGCAGCCAAGGAAAGGTATTTCCAGTTCCTGAGTCACCACAGCAAAGATACAGGTGCACTGATCATCCCCAACAGAGAAAACCGACCCACCCGCACCGCTGCCGAGCCTGAACGCCAGCACCGGAGCCTGAGGATGTGGGCTGGGCATCCCACCGTGTTCTGAGCAGCACCTCCCCACCACGTCCTGCCAGGACACAGTTCATCACGTCTCAAACTGAACAATGCACCTGCATCTCTGCTGTCCTCCTGCTGCAGCACATCACCTGCCTCACACCAGGCACTGCTATAGGAACAGGGCCATGCTCTGGGATTCCGCTCCCTCACGCAAACAGGAATGGAAGAGAAGAAATGGGTATCACAGAAACAAGGCCTTAAGCTCCCTAGGAGAAGAAATAATTTCCACACTGCTTCAGTTTGACTCTATGCCTTGTATTTTAGATAGGGAATTAGCACTTTTCCCCCTAGCCACAATCCATTTCTTTGTAGCCATACAGGATTAACCTCATTTGCTATTAGGAAATGAACCAACCAGGCAGCTGGACTCTTGCACACGGTGCATGTCCTGATAAATAAGACCTGAAATTAGAGCCAGTCTGATGTTCTTCACTCAAAAGCAAGGGTTGATGTGACATTCAGAATGAGGAACTGCAAAACAGCTAATCAGGAGACGCAATTATTATAGAAAGCTCAATCTTAACTCAGTGTTCTCCTCCACCAGCCTTACACTAATGGCCTCTCTTCATGTAATTATAGACTATTAATTACACCAAACCACATCTGCATACCTTTGAAATTGTACTGTACCTCTAATTCACACACCATCCTGTAAAATTAGGACTGCTGTAAATTTAATTTCTGTGTGTTTCCCTCCAGAGTCATAAGGACTTCCATGAAGCTCCCAGCTGCTGGTGCTTGATTAACTCAGGCTGGAACCGTTGGAATGACTCACTAGAAAAATAAACCAACTTGTGGCCAACACAGCAGGAACAAAACTTAAAAGCTGGAAGTAAGTGTAATAGTCATCATAAAAACAAAGGTAAAGTCTCCAAACCGGAAATTTGACTATTTCAGGTTCGCTCCAGGCAAACGATTTTGTGCGAGAGTTCTCCTGCGTGTGGACTGAGGTTTGCTCTGTGACACGACTGAGCGCAGTGGAGGAGCCTGTCGGCCACCAGCCAGCTGGTCCCTTCACCGCTCCATCCCACTTACAAGCTGGTGTCAGGGACCAGGAGCTTTGAGGCACATTTTAAACAGTTCCCAAGCAGACCTTCCTTCATGTTATTAATTGGCCTGTTCTACTGATCCCAGTGAAACCTGACCACAATTTCTGTGGTTACCCATGGAGGAATCTGCTGTCTGGAGCATATGAGGAAATAATTATTACTTTTTACATGCATCACTCAAAAATATTTCAAAGGCCAAAAGCTTAGCCTAGAGGTGCCCCTGAGGTAAAGAGCTTAGTTTTAAGGTGCCTCTGGCTGAGCTTTTATCTTAAAGGCCCCTACAAAGCTAACCCTCTAGTTTCAGGGCACCTTTGAGCTAAGCTTTAGTATCACCTCTAAGTGACTGAGCATCCTGGCCTTCATGTCACCTCCACTGCAACCTCCTAAAATGCTGGTTCAGAGCCTGGACACAAACTGAGAGATGTGGAAAACCAGAAAATTGTAAAAGGCTTCAGAGAAAACACAGTTACCTCAGGGCTACTGAAACACAGGCATTGCTCCACTCTTTGGAGCATTTGCGAGCCAAGGTACTATTATACAAATATTCTGGAAATTATCATAACTTCCAAACAGGAAAACAAACAGAGCTACTCAAAAAATGATGGAGGAGTTGATGTGACTTATCAAGCAGCAGGGATCAGAATTCATCTGTGCTGCTCTCTTGCCATTCAGTGTGTAATTTGGAAGCTCATGTAATTTCTGAGGATGAAATATAAATTCTCTTTCTGTTTCAACTGCTACAGGACAGGACTGCTGGCGGGAGGAGAGCTCCCCACGGCCAGCCAAGCTCCCTCTTCCAGGTGAGCTCCGGCCGAGCTCGCCACGGGCTCACGGCTGGGCGGCAGCAGTGGGCACTACGCCGACAGCCACCGCTCGTCCTGGCGCCTCTCGGGACAACTCTGGAGGCTGTGCTCTCTCTCGGGGGATGCTGGAGGTCGAGGACAAGGACTCTGTGTCCCCAGCGGCAGGGCGGAGCGAGGCTGCACCGCGGGCCCGTGCTCACCCTCGCTGCGGACAGTCCCTGCCCTGTGTCTCGGCAGCTGCAGCCTAGGCAGAGCCTCGGCGCGGTGCCAGCCGTTCTTCAGAGGCCTTGAAAGAAACATTCATTGCCAAACACATAATATTTACCCCACTGCGTTTTTTAAAGCTATTTATTAAACTGCTTTTACAGGGAGGAGGCAGCTCTTACCTTCTTTTCCTGGTTTTGCTAATGAGTTAGGGTGGAACAGGGTCCTTTAAACCCTCCAGACCTCAGTTTTACCCCAAGTTTATTATATGCATCTAATCATGGGTCTAAGACAGAGTGCTGTTCAAGTTTCAGTCTTTCTATAGTGTTTGCTATGGAGAAGAATGCATAACACACCGTCGTGACATTTTTTCCTTAACTCTTTTTTTTTTCCTCAGTCCTGTCATATAACCTCCCTTAAAACAGCACATCGGTGTGTTTCTCCACTGAGTTACTTGTTCCTGTACAATAATCCAGAAGTGACTTTTTCAGGATATCTTAGGGGACTGTGCCTTTGGACAAAGTCAACTTGAAAATAAAAGAAATATTCAGAAAAATTCTCAAAGAAAGAACTGCAGAGTCAGTTATCTAATTAGATAATTTTATCTGCTTAGAACTTCAGAGAAACTTTAAAACAAAAAAGTCTATACTGTCTGCTTGGATTGAACTACAGCAACCTGAGTAGCTGTAGTAACTTAGCCCGGAGTGTCATCACCTGCTGCCAAGTGCTCTTTGCTTGCCCCTTCCACTCCACATCCTCAGCAACCAAACATCCCTCCAGCGTTTGCCTGTATTTTCCTCTTGGATCAGGTTGGTAATTCAGTCCTGTACACAGACTGATGGGTCTGCAGAAAACTGGGTGACAGGGTGGCGGTTTTCCTCATTAATTGATTTTATTTAGGGCAAATGATGGAAACCGTGGTTCCACACGAGGAGCAGCGGTGCCGGGAATGCAAAACCCACGGAGCTGTTTGGTGCCTGCGGATGACCCGTAGACCGGTCCGACAGCTCTCACACCGCGTCACACGGCGATGAATGCGCAAGAATGGGCTCTCCGCTGCGAGAGTCCCACGGAAGTCTCGGCAAGCACAGTCCCATTACTTTGCATTCCTACGCTGAAAATGCGGAGTTGAAAAACTGCTGAGAACACTTCCTTTTTCCCAAATTGCTGCAGAGCTGTTTCGCTAAGACCTGGAAACATGCTCTGCTGACGGCGGGAGAGGGGCCGGGTGACCGGAGGCGGGCAGAGCATGGCAGGATTGTTCCATTTCCTCGGGAATATCCGGATACATTTCAGGCCACATCTAGAAACTACACACACCTGGAGCCGTGCAGCACCATCACCGCAGCTCCCGCGCCGGTCTCGCGGCTCGGCGTTTACCGACGGCCCCGCCAGAGCAAGGGAGGCGCCGGCCGTGCCCGCCGGT
>VZRR01006228.1:93519-149428 GCA_013398015.1 Oreocharis arfaki
CGGAGGGCGCCGTGCGGCCGGAAGAGGTACGGGAGGTACCGCGAGAAGCATTTCATCTTCCGCGCCGGGAGCGCGGGGAACCGCGCCGGACCGAGCTAAGACACCGACCGATAGCGGCGGGAAGAGCGGCACCCCCGGCCCGCGCGGAGCGGCNCCGCTCCCCGGGCTGGTGTCGGGCTGGCCCCGGCGCGCTGTGCCGCGGGAGGGCCGGGGCCGGGGCCGCCCCGCTCCGCCCCGCTCCGCTGCAGTCCCCCCCGGCCGCCGGGAGCCTCCGCCGGCGCCGCGCAGGGCGCATCGCACCGGGAGCGCGTCCCGGGGCCAGCAGGGCCGCAGGGACGGACGCCTGTCCCGAAACTGCGGCACGCCCGCAGCCGAGCGAGCCGGCCCCGCATCGCACCAGCCTCGAGGAGATTTCACCTCTTACGGTCGCGCTAATCCGTTTTCTACAGTAGACTGCTAAAAATCAATATATCAGAATAAGGCAAGATCACTAAAACTTTTTTCCTTTTGGCAGTACTGAAATGTAGTGCAAAGCACTGTGATATGACAACGGCAGTCAGCAACATCATGTACTTCACATTTAACACTGAAATCAGTGTTTGAGCAGCTGAAAGATGTCCCGGGCCTCCCATCTATGCAACAAGGGAGCTCATTCATCCACACAGTTGCTTTAGTTAAAGGATCCATTACACCCCTGGTTTCATCGGGACAAGTACCACGGACTGTGACACCATTCTCCAAGTTAAATGAGGCAACAAACAAAGAAAGAACGAAATTAGGTGGTTTATGTAGGTCTGTTTGTGCACCTTGTGTGTTGATAAGAGCACACAATTATCACAAAATTAATGCAGAATTATTGTTGGCAACATTTGAAGTATCATTTAAAAGCCAGAATGACAGTTTGTTCTGCTGAAGGAGGTAGGGTCTACTACATTCAAAGAGGCAGAGCATTGTAATAATAGTAACATCTCTTTTCACCTGACCGTACACGGCTGCATGCTTCCTAATCACTAAGGAAACCACACTGTGCAAGTTCAGGATGCTTAGATGTTACCAAGAGTTACGAAGGTCAAACGTGTTATAAAGACTAGTGTAATAGTAACAAGTTGCAGATAAACTTCTGATGAAGGTGAGGCATCTGTAATACTCCATTTATTACTTAATTCATGTGTATGTACAGACATTAGTACCTATACACATGCGCATGCACATACCAGTGCAAAGCAGCACAAGAAGCAAAGCCCATCCCACATGACACACTCTCGTGAGCTTCCTTGTCAGTCATGGTCACGCTGTTTGTGCCTGTTCAGATTGAATGCACCAACAGTATCACCTTTTTATTACTAGTTTTACTGAATACAGCTTTTAAGTATTATCCATTAGCCTTTACTGTTCTGTGAACACAGATTACCCCAAGAAAAAATCACAGGAGTCCTTTCCTGCCATCATGCCTCTGGATTCATCCACTAAGTCTCCAATGGTAAAAAAAAAAGCTTATAGCCCTCAGCTGATAAATGGTTACATTAAGAAAAAGATAGAGAGCAAGAGAGGCAACCTAACATTTCATTAATCCTAAAGTAGCAAACAAGTACTCCTGACCAGTTACAATGATCTGCAGATTCTACACTAAAAGCTCAAAACACTGGTAAATGCCTTTGGGAAAAAAAAAAAAAGCCAGCAAAAAACCTCAGGAAAAAAGTTTTTTGGCTTTAATTACTTTGGTGATGTTTTTCTCTAGAGATTTAATAAATTGTTAGATATTATTCTGAGTGTTGTGCCCCACTGTAGTCTCTAGAGATTACAGACTGAAACGCTCTTCTGCAATAGCAGCGTAACAGAACTGCCTCTGAAGCAGGACAGGTGACAGTGCTCCAGGCATTCCCAGAGCTGCATTCCCACCAGGAGAACTCAGAGCTCTGCTGTGAGAGGTCTGGGCTGACTCAGTCCTCTTAGTCTCATAAGACTGTGCTTTTAAAGAAGTCATCACACTTCATGGACCACAACAAAATAGAAGAAATGTGTCTAATAGCCCATCTCAGTTCCAGAATTGATTCTTGTAAGGGTTATAGTGGGAGAAGCTGTCTCATAATTCCCTGAAAAACTCTGTAAATAACAGCTGAAAACCAAAAGAAAATCCATTTCGAAGGCTATTGATATGATTAAGCGATAATGCCTTCAAATGAATTCTTGAATCAATAGCTAATTTAAGAGGCCCATCTCTTTCAGATGCACAAGTACATAACAAGGGCAGAAACCAAGGAGCATAGCTTAGCTCTGTACCAGCAGCTCCCAACAGCACGCAAATGACCTCCCTGCGCACCAGCTAGGCAAGATGTATGTGACAAGTTATTTTTGGTCACAGCAACAAAAGGAAAAATAAACTTACCTTCTGTCACCCCAGTATCTGTAGTTCCTTTTACTTGACTGAAGCACCACAGCACATCCTGCATGAGGCTTCCAAATCCTGCCAGGAAAACACATTCAGAAAGAAGATACAATCACATTGGTACTTAGCTTGTCCTTTTTTAAATGAACAAACATGTACACACATGCACATACAATGTGAAATCTCTGCATGAAGATAAGTATCTGCTCACCTGGTGTCATACTTCCATGCAAAGTGCAAAGCTAACACTGCAACGCTGAGAGCATCGTGCCTGCGTTATGAATCACCCGTCTGTTCTCTCTGTGCCATCGCAGGGCTGTTGGGAAGTGGAGCCATCGGAGTCAGTCCCCTCCACATCACTGGCAGCAGCACAGCAGTCAGGAGGCCCTGTAGTCATGGTCTTTGTCACAGACTCTCTCCATCAGAATACTAATGCTCCCAGTCACTTCCAGCACTTAAAGAGGGAGTGAAACAGGAAAAAAGAACTACTCCTACTGCCACAAGAAATTTTTTTCCGATTTGTGGTCAGTGTAGTTGTGAGCTGCTTGGCAATGAACCCAAGCAGCATGGAGCTGCTTTACAATACATTATAACACTTTCATCAAAATCTGCCTGCAATCACAAGTGCCTTATAGCTGCTTTAAAAGATTACTACAGACATTTCCATTGCAAGGCATATTATTAAGCTGTAGTGCTTTCGTGTTTGCTGCTGCAGCAATGCACTGTGTTAAGACTCTGAGAGAAATTAGGATTTCATCTACCACTGCTCCTTGTTTTCTTGACAGGTCAGCAAAATTTCCCTTTCTGTAACACAGTTTTCACTGTTCCACAAAAAATCCACTGCCTCAAAGGACAGCTTGCTTCCTTTCATCCTAGGACACATTTTATCTCAAATCATTTCCAGGCGTGAAGAAAGCAGGAAAATGGAGCCATTAAGAACAGTAAATGTCATCTTACCTGTTTTACACAAAGGTGAAATGTGTAACAGAAAATGTGGGTATTTCACAGCTGGCAAGTGTGATACTGGACTCAGTCTGGGGTCATGCCATGGAGACTCAGACTTGTTACTTCTCTACAAAAGGAAAGGAAACTATGGGGTTGGGAGATAATGACCAGTAGGGAATATGACCAAGCTATATGGACTATACTGTAGCCTAACTGAATGTGAGATTTGTCTGATTTTATTTAGGTTTTTATATATTAATACAGGTATATATCAAAAATAGCGTAATCATCTGGAATACATAATAGGTACAAAAAAGTCAAGAGCGAGCTTTATTGGATTATTCAAGCCAAATACAAGGGGAAGATGGAGCTTTAATGATATGAATGAGGGAGGGTGAGGATTAAATGCCGCATCCAGGCAATGGGGAGATGGCCATTTTCCAGAGGCTCTGTGGTGCTCTCTTGGAGCTTGGGCAGAAGCTTTGTTAAGAGTGACAGTAAGCCCAACACCTGGGCAGTTTGCAGGGTTCCATCTCAGATCTTCACTATCATAAACATTGCTGTTCAATATATTTTTTGCCCAACAGTCTCTGACAGGATTTGTTCCTGTCCTCACGACTGTGGTTCTCATGCTGACACCAGGGGTGGTTTATTCTTGCTTTGCACTGGAAGTGCTGACAGTAGCAGACAGGGTTTCTTAGCCCTTGGTATCCCCAGACTTCCAGAGCATGAAAACTGCACTGTTACAGACACCAGGCTGGGAAAAAGCCTGTAGTAACCAAGTTCCCCTTTCATATGTTGGAGATGGGTGATTTAAAGAAAGTTGTTGTGGTTTTTTAGGTTTATGGCTAACTTAATTTCTGAAATTTCTCTGGACCGTGTAGACCACACCTGTAATTTTTGGAGTTCTTTCTCTTAGCACACCAGTTCTTGCTTTCAGGACAGAAGTTTGCTAATGAAGTACATGTCTTATGATATTGATGTATAGGAAAATCCTGCCTGCAAGCTTGGCCTTTCTCGCCAGCATGCAAACTAAAAGCCTTTTCATTCTAAGAATTTGAAGAACCCTTTTAAAAATCAAATATGCCTGGGGAAAGGCTGCACATGGATATTGGTTAGTTTTATCTGTACTGCATCTAGCCCGGGGACTGAACAAGTCCAAATGCTGTGGGAGAGTATCTGTTTGAGGTGCACACAACAGGCCTGGAATGCTGATGGGAGTGGACGATGTACACAGGGATCCTGTTCCAGTGGGAGAGATTATGATACATACTAGTGAAAAGGAGTGGAGGAATACTTTTACATCCCAGCCACCTATTGACACCTTGTGTGACCATGAACCAGTGTTAACTAATGAGCTTCACTTCACTGCAATGAAAACAGGCACACGGAGAAGTTGTTAGTCACTGTTAACAACCCAGCTTGCTGGAGGAGAGCTGTCACACACTCACTGTTGATTTGTGTGCACAAAGCTATGCATAAAGCATTTGTTTCAGTAGAAACTTAAAACTTTACTTAACTTCATTTTCATATTATAATTTTTTCCCTAGTTGTTTTTTGCAATGTAAATATTATGGAAAGGGTTTTTAAAAATCAAAACAATGGCTATTATGTGGTTTTCATTGTGGCAAAAGAAGGAAAACACGTAAGTGAAGTGAGGTGGATTTCCTTTTATCTATGCAGGTTAGAAAAGAGACTCTCCTTATTCCAGGTGTAAGTAGAGCTGGAGGAAGGGAATATGTGAAGCATAACTCAGTGTGAAAGGAAGGCTGCAGAGAAGGGAAACCTCTTGGTATAGGAGGGAATGTGGAGAGCCTCCTCTGACCCTATGTGATAGAGACTGGGACAAGGACTCTGCATTGCCAGTGGATTCACTTACCACGAGCTGTATTGGAGAAGGAATATGAAGCTGCAGCTAATGCTACCATTAATATACGAAAACTTTTACCCAGTAGTCTCTCAGTAGAGCATGTCTTCCCTCTGGAGTCACTTTAGATCCTGAAGTCCTGTTCTGCCTTAAATTCTAGTGACCCCTAGCTGAGGAATCCTAGTGCTTCACATCCTGCAGCCAGGAAAAGACATTCCTCAGTGTGTTCTCGGAACTGGAGCTCAGACTCTACAGAAATCTTGCTGGGATTGGTATGTTTAAAAATGCAGGCTCTGGGATGCTCTGGTTTGCATTATGACAAAGATGTCCAAGGTATTTTCAGAGGCATATATCATATATAACATATATCAGAGTGGGTGCAGGTGCCATCGTCGGTGCTGCATCAAGGGCCAGGGAAACTGAATGGGATAAGGCACCAGGGACAAATTTGCCCATCCAGAAAAGACTCGATCCCTGATCATGGGAGAGCCTGTGCTACAGGAGGGGAGCCTTGAGTGGTCCACACCTCTGCACAGGCTGCAGTGAGTTTTAACCTTGATTAAATATGTATATCAATACCTACATTTTGGGACTGGCAGCCACCTGCAAAGCATACAAGACCATTCTAATTCAGTAGGAGCTGTGGGCAGTGTGTGAAGGTGAGCCCACTTTAATCACAGGAGATGCCATCAATGGGTATTGAAATCTAACACATTGCAAGCGTACCATAATGTTAAAAGTTCACTGGAAGATTACAGCTGAGTTATGGCTGCTCAGTATAATTTCACTTCTTTTAAGACTTAAGGTCCCAGAAAATACATAGAATAAATACAGTGAAACATCTCTGTTTTTGTAAGCCATTGATAAAAATTAGTTTGATACTTGAACCAAAAGTCTAGTTAGCTGAATAGTTAAAATTGTAAAAGTGAATAAAACTTTTAAAAATTATTTTTTAATTCAGTGGCAGCCATTTGGATCTTTGCCCCCTCTGACCTTTGCAGACCCCAGGGCCGGGGAGGGGTGGGGTTATATGCTTGTGGAGTGTGTGGGTTGGTGGCAGGAGCCTCTTGGAAGAGAGGGATCGGCCGTGCCTCCTCTCCATTAGAAGGCACCAGAGATCCACCACAGTGCTCCCACTTCTCGAGCCAGGAAAGCTGGAGGTGGCTGTTGCGCATGACAGGTGACTTAGAGAGCCCACTTCACTTCCCTGAGTTTCTTTTTCTAGTACGAGTGAAAAAAATTCCCCTACTTGGGACATGCCTCCTGTTTCTGAGCTGACACGGTAGAAAAGCTCAATTTCTTGAGGAAATGTTCTACTGTTTTTTTCTAAGTGTGCCCTCTTTCTATTGCAGACCAAAGCCCCAGCTCTAGGACACGAGGGTCTCTGTTTCCCATGGAAAATTAATCCCTCTGCTGCACCAAGCAGAATGGTGTTTTCCCATTGCCTGTGGGGAACAGAGTTGGCTGTTTCACAAGAGGTTGCAGAAGAGCTGCCTTCTATCCTCTCATTTGCTGTTTCTTTGGCTTACTCAGTAATTAGGCTTTAATATTTTGTTTCTGCCAACATAGAGAGATCCTGAAACTCTCCAGATGACCCAGAGAACAACTCTGGACTACTACTTTTGTAACTTTTCCACTATTGATTCTACTAATTTTACTGGGTTTGTCCTGGATTCTAGCTTTTGTTGGAAATAAAATCTGAAGAATAATGTTTAGAAAAGAATTCTAATTACTTAAGGTAAAAATTTTCAAACTTCAATTAAATCACTCATGTGAAAGGTCAAATAGAAAGGATTCTCAATCCAGCAAATTTTAGTCTGTTCAGGAAAAGCTGCTTTGGACATGCAGAAGACCACAGGTGGATCCTCTGAAAGGTAAAGTTTGACCTTGGGCTTGGAAGGAGGTCTTGGGCATCCCCTGATGCTGGAGCTGTAGATAAGTCACTAACCATTCCCTGCAGCATGAACACCTTATCCTACCCACCAGAGATGGTTTACTTTAAACCACTTTGTTACTTGACTTCTGTGTGGTAACTGCTGGATCCCCATCCTTGCTGTAGGGCTGTGCAGGTCGTCTCTCAGGACAGGAGCTGGTGTCTCAACATAGAGCTCACCTGCCCCCGGAGCCCTTGTACGTATCCTCACCTCAGAGATGAGTGCTGAGGACAGATGTCCCCTGATCCAGCTCAGTTCTGCAGGGATCCAGCCTCTTTCTCCCTCTGCAGTCCATGGGTCTATATTTCAGACAATCTGAATTGATTTAGATAGTTTTAGGGGAGCCCCAGCTGTGTTTCAGCTTATTGGTTCTTCTCCAAGTAATACACGAATATGGCTAAAATTGGGTAATTGCTCTAAATTCTGTCTGCCCTGGGACAAGGACTGCTCTCCCTTTGAGCCCTGTGAGTCTGAGCCTGCTCCTGGCACTTAGGAATGAGAGGAGAAAAGCCAGTGTCCGAAGAGTATGGACAATGGCGTGGGCAATGGGGTGTCTCTCTTCTTATGGGATCCTTTCAGTGGGAATGCGAGCGGGCAGGGGAGGCAGTGTGACCCCAGCACTCGGCCTTACCAAGATCAGAGTGACCGAGGCTGGGCTCCGACGGGACCCCCCTCTGTGACCTGTCCCCCGAGGCGGGGGTGTACGCACCCGGGCCCAGAAAGAAGAGCCTATATCCCCCTTCCAAAAACAACAGAAGTCACGGCAGGAGGCTTGTAGAAGAGAAAGGATAACCCCGCAGCGAGGGGCGGCAGAGGGGTTGGGACGGTGGGGTCATCAGAGGGACTGTCGTTCCTCGCCGCAGGGCGGGGACAGGGACAGCTTCCTGAGAGCGCGGCGGCCCCACGCGAGTGTCGCTCGCGGTGCCGCAGGCTCCTCCCGCCGCCAAGGGGGGCCCGGCCGGGACCCTGCGGGCGGGGCTGCTCCGGTTCCTCGGCTCCTCCGCTGCCGGCTCCTCTCCGCCCGCAGGCTGGTGCCGCCCGCGCCGGCCGCTGCTCCGTCCCGCCGCGGCCCCTGCGCTCCGCTCTCCCCAGGTAGGCGCCTCCCCGGTTACGCTCCTCGGACGGGGCTCTGATCCGCTGTCCCCGTGGAGGGGCTGGGCGGGGGGACGAGGGGGAAAGGTCGCTCACTGCTGGCTGCGGCTCCGCCGCTGCCCGCAGCGTGTTTGGGCTGGGGGTCGCGCTGCCAGGGACCTGGTTGCGGCGAGGGGAAGCGCAGAAGACATCCATAGCTCCGTAGGAGACGCCCGGTGCACTGACGGTGAAACTCAGGGCACCTGCTCTCGCCCTTCCCGGACGCCGTTGTGGCTGCGGGGCAGTTCAGGGTCATCGTTAGTTCCTCTGGGACCAAAACTCAGGGTGATGTCCCTCCGGGCTGTGTCACCGCCCAGTCCCAGCTCCCCGGCGAAGCCACAGCTTCCACCCGAGCAGTGCTCGGGTAGTGCAGAGGTGGTGAGAGAAATTGTCTGTGAACGCTTGGAGGTAGCCGACCCCTTCCAGGGTTTCGGCAGTCCCCATCAGGGATGACTCCAGCGATGCGGCTGCTGCCCATCCTTCGGATGGACCTCCAGCCCTTCCCTCAGTTCCCCTGCGCTCCCGTCCCGCTCAGAGTGACCCCTCCTGCTCGCGGTGCGAGTGCAAACCACGCAGGTGGCTGCATTCCTCTGCTTTGCTTTGGGTTTACATTCATCTATTGGGACTAAGATGTGCAGTGTACTCTGGGCTGCGGGGCTGGGAGCCGGGATTGCCCAGCAGCTGCCTTCACGCCTGTAAAATTCCCGCTGTGGCTGATGAGGCCCGGGGAGTGCTGCGGAGTGGAGCTGCTGCCACGCTGCTGATGGAACGAGGGTCCGACTGAGCATGGAGTTAGCGTGGAAGCACTAGTGGACTTGGCCCGAGGAAAAACAATTATTTTAATAATTTTGTGACTTTGCAGCGTGAAACAGTGGAAGATTTATCATTACCATACCCCAGCTACACTTTGTAAAGGTGCAAATCCTTGTCATTATTACTCAGGCTAGCTTAACTTCAAGGAATACCTGCGCTCCTTCCTCAGAGCTTGTATGTATTGACGTATTTTCAAAAACAAATTCAGCTCCAAACTGCTGTGCAAGGAAGTTTCCTTGGGAACCTGTGATATGGGTACCTGATTTATGTCTGCTGCATCTGAAGGTCTATTTTTCCTCTGAAGAGTAAGTTTTGGGGCTCAAAAAGAGGTACTGTTGTGGCTTTCTTAGAGACTAAGACTCGATCTGTTCCTTTCAGAAGCACTGATGAGAATCGTAAACATTTGCTGCTTCATTTGTTTTATTGCTGGATCTTATTTCAGTTCTGAGATAGGAAATTAAGATTTTATTTTGGTTAGCTGGAAAGAAGGAGCTGGGTGTGCTGGTGGGGTAACTCACAGTATCCCATGACAGACTCAGTTCCCAGTAATTTTCTTTTTTCCAACATCTTTCTTATGATTCCTCCCTTTTCTGCTTCAGTAACGTAATTTTGTTAATTTAAAGTAAAAAAGTGAAGTTAGTTAGTAGGCATTTCCAGAGTGTAGACCTGAGAAAATGTTCAGTGAGCATACGGACACCCTGGAGAATGCTGTGGGCTGGACCCAGTCCAGAACTTGCTGCACTGTTACTCCCTCATTTTGTTCTTTTAGGGCTTTGTACTTCCAACAAGGAATCAACTTCTATGTCACAGGGATGTCAGTATCAAAAACAAGCACATAAAGGTGCATTGCATGTGCATGCTTAAAAAATTTAGCAGCTGCTGCACCCTACCGAGAGTGCTCAGGCTCTCTCAAGTGTCAGTAAACTCTACAGAGTTCTACATTCCAGTATTCCCATATATGTCAGGGGAGATTGGAAAATTCCTGTGCTCCCTGCTAATGAACAGACCTGTCCCTTTGCAGTGGGAGAGGAGAGCCAGTCACTGCAGCCAGCACCAAGCCAGAAGTCAGGTTTGCTGTTTTGTTCATAGTTCTTATCCAAAAAAAAGATTCTGAAGAACCTGAGTGGAAACTATACCTTGATTTTACATGGAATCTTTTCGTTAAAAATACCAGAATGGTATGATTTTGTCCCAAATGAAAGACTTGTGTAACTGCTCAAATCAAAAGTTTGACACTGTGAATTTCTTCTTCCATAGCTTTTACCCTTCGACATGACCTCAGTAGTCAAAAGTGCCTTTTGGTTTTACCTACCCAAGTCAGTATGTCCATTTATTTTGGATATTGACCTCACTGCAGTTAGTCACCCCTGAAGCTACAAAATACGTGCTGGATGATACAGCAAACATGAGCCCAATCCTTGGATCTCTGGGTCTGCTGGTCTGTTTCTACCCTTCCTGTAGTGGGCAGCAGTCCTGATCTGAGTTACAGGGTTCTGGTGTTACTGGTCTCTCTAGTACGCTCCCATTACAATGTGCTTTTCCCTGACAGTCGGTCTTGTCCTCAGAGCAGTGAATCTCCAGTGAGGCAGTCGCAAGCTGTAAATGTTTCTTCATCCTGGTTGCTGATGAACTTTTGCTTCCTGCCTTCTCCAGGATACATCAGCAGGACATTGCCAAGGTCTGGCAGGATTGACTCACAGCAGCACTGTACCAGAGGCTTTGAGTGTGGGAGCAGAACCCAGAGGAGTGGAAAGCGCTGAGCCTGGGCACACCATGGGGGCAACCACCTCCAGCAAGTCACCACCCTTTGATGGGAATGAGGATGGTAAGAGCTCTTCCTGGTTGTTGTCTAGGACTGCAGAGGTCTCCAGTGCAGACTGATTGTGAGGGTCACAGCCAGTGCCTGTCCTGAGGCTACATCCTGGATCAGCAGAGGTGTGTGGAGGTCAGCAGTCACAGCAGTAGTGTGCCCGTGGTCCCTGCAGAGCTGCCCTCTGGTGTTGGGGTCCTTTTGCCTCCCCTTCCAGCAGCTGGCTCTGAAAGCAGGATTGTCAGCAGAGGTTTGGTGTTGAGGTGTCCCTGGAACACTGCCAGGCACCTCGAAGGCAGGGACAAAATGCTGCTGCTCTGGAGGCCGGAGAGGTTTGTTCTGGAGGTCCCAGCGTAGGGAGGACTGGTTGGAAGTATGGTGGGAAGGTGGCTGGAGCAATGCGTGTTCCTGTGGGTGTTCCTGGTGGCTGCCCAGCTTGGCAGGGCTGCCTGCAGGCACTGGGAGGCCAAGCCTGCAGGCTGGGTTGGCTGGAAAAGGAGAGTTGGAAAAGTACTGCTGGGAGCAGTATTGGAGGCCAGGGTCCCTGTTGTGCTGCCAAGATTACAGAGACAGTCATTGAAAGATTGCTCCATAAATGTATTTGGCGTTGCATGACTCAGCTTGCTGACTGCCATATGGGCTTTTACTTAGATACAACAACAATATGCATATGTAGATAAATACAAATACATAGTAATAAATGTAAAATATATGAGGAGCTGGATACCCCATCAACAGCTGTCCCAACGTGCCATGAGGTGCCACTGCCAGTCTGCAACTGCTCGGCTAAACCAGCTTCAGTTTCCAAATTATTCATGCAACTGCTTGCAGTTTTTCTTTGTTTTTCGTATTTTTTCCCAGTTTCTATAGTGCAAAAGAAATCCATGCTGTGAGGTTTTCCTGGAGGATTTATCCCTGGTGCATCTAAATGCTCACTATTGGCATCTCTTATAAACAACCACTTATGCTTGCTCAGGATAATGAGCAGTTCTGTTCCTGACCACCTTCCTCAGGGTGATGTGCCCTGGCCGTGGGATTTTCCTGGGAGTGGCTGGTCTCTGCTGGGTCTCTCTCTGGGTTCAGTGTTGATGCAGCATCAGCTTCTGTGACTGAGAAACACAATGCCAGGAAAGGCCCTCTCCTGACCATGTCGGGTGGTTCACTGTCAGTTTGTTAGGTTTCAGTGGGCTCAGGGCCACCCTTGCATGCTGACACAGCCTGCAGACTAGTGCAGTTCTGTTTCCATGGCCCTGCACAAATTTAAAAAGTAGTAGCACATTTTTTCTCTAATTAGTCATGTTTTAATATACTGAGGGGAGAGAAACCCAGCTGAAACAGAGATATCCCCTAGGGAATTTTCCATTATCTTCCAAATCGGTGACCAGAGGCTATATCACCTTAGATGTCACAATCTTGTCCTCATTCTGATTTCAATTAAAATTGTAATTAATTGAGAGCCTCTGGGTACAGTAGGAAACAACGCACTGCTCCATGGCACGGGCAGGTCCCTCCCCCAGGCTGCAGGTGATGGGCACCAGTCCCATCTCTGCAGCTGTGCCACAGGGAGACTTTTCCTTTGGGAGCTATGAGGATTGGTGGAACAGCATGAGAGATGTAGGTGCTCCAGTGCCAGTCCTAACAATTCTTGCATATTTTTCCAAATTGCTGTTGCTATAATTTCACTATTTTCTGTGGCACCGTGATTTCTGTTTGAACTTCTTTAAGGGTTCTGTTTGCCTTCAGCTGAAGTGGGGTGACAGGATTATTTTTCTCTCAGCATTTCCTCTGAGCAGACAGTTGTGGACAATAAGCAAGTGAAATGAAAGGAACATGTAATAACCAGACAGAAGGTTCAAGGCTACAAGGTGATCTGATTCCCAGTGATCTGATAGTCCAGATGAGACCATACAAGAAGCCAGATTTTGTTTGTGCTGCTCCTGGGCAGAAGGGTGTGGGAAGTGTCCTGGGGGATGGCAGCCAGATGTTCCCCCCAGCTGGCTGAGTTTGCTGCAAGATAAAGCAGAAATAGGTAATAGGCGAGGACAGTGGCGGGTTGAGGACACACATCGTTCTGTGGGCCTTTGCCAGTGTCTTGTCCAGCCCACCTGCAGCTGTTCTGGGTTTCAGTCACCCTTGGACCAAGCAGAGCATCAGCCATGTCATTGTTCCTCTGCCTGGGTCTGTGTCACGTCCCCCTCCCCGGTATGGAGGGACTGGCATGGTGTACCCAGTCGTGTGGCAGGACTTGTTTTCCTGAAGCTGCAGAGCAGAGGAGGAGACAGGCAGGGAGGGAATGTAATGAAAATTGGGGAACAAGTGAGAAAATGAAGATGAGTTGTAACAGACCATGCAGTGCTGTGCTGGCTGTGCTGGGGTGGGCAAGAGGGATGGGGGAACCTGAGCCCTCAAAGCATTGACTTTGCTTGACATGAGCCTGGGGACTTTGGCGGTGTTGCCTGGTCTTTGCTAAGGATGTTTTTTGTGGCTGGTTAGGGTCTTTATTTTTTTATCTAAATATCTTTCCTTAAATCTTGGTTTAGAAATGCAACCCCTTGCTTACAAAACAGTGTTTCATGGTTATACACCAGCTGCTTCTTTATGGCAATTGCATTGTCTTTCTTTGCATCTCTTAAACACAGTTTGTCTGAGCTGGCAGAGCATGTGAATTTTGTCCCTGAAGGGCAAAAGCTTTGGCTTTTTCTTTATGTGCCATCAGGCAGGGAAATGAGGCCTGTCTGTAGGTATGGATTCAGAATGAACAGCACATGTTTGGTTCCTGATTCAGACACCACAAACTTCCGTGGTCTTTGAGAGCAAGACTCTGGATTAGGTCCCTGTGAAAGCTGGGGCTAGTAGGAAAGCTAAACCAGGGAGAAGTTCAAATATACTTGTACTCAGTTTGGGAGTCTTTAATAAAGTACACAACTTAGCTTTCTTACACCCATCTCAGTATTAAATAACAAGAAGGCGGAGGGTGTGAACACGCTCATGAAAGCATTCCTATAAAGGACAATAGGGATAAAGGGTGTGAACATACAAAATGTGGCCGCTGGCTTAAGTCCTCTGGATTTGCAGCTGTTCCAGATGTTATTGCCCAGCTGTAAATGCTGTGGTCTGCCCTGCTCTGCAGAGCTCCGTGCAAGGTCCCAGTGTCAGGGACCAGAGATGCCCCTCTCCCCGCAGCTGTGGCTGTGTGCCATGGCACAGGGCTACTGAAGCTGACCTCTCCCTGAAGCAGGCACCACTCTCATCCTTCCTTGCAGATGATAAGCATCTTCACTCTCCCTTTTTGTTGTGCAGGTATCCACCACCCTTATCCCGGATGGTCTCGCTGGTAAACAGATCCATTTAAGCTCAATCATCATCAGCTTCTATTTACTTTGATATTTACAGCTGTTTCAGGTTTGAGAAAGGGCATCTGTGCCTAAAAGCTTGTGTCCCTTCCAAGTGCTGTAGCTGGTCACTGCAAACTTTGCTATGGTTAGACTGTGCCATCAGACCTGACAAGGTAATGGCAATATCTTCATGTGATACAAGGGTTTTATGGACTCAGCTTTGAATTCAGTCTCAGCAGGAGCAAGGTGAGGCTAATATCTCTAACAGACAGTGCAGGAGGGCAGAGTGAGAATATGCACTTGGTGGTTTCCTGCCTGATCTGCCATTGACAGAGGCTGACCTAAGGAACTTGCCTTTGTGGCTGAACTGTAGAGGGAAAAAAAAACCCTGTTAAACACCAACTTCAAACAACACCCAAATCTTCAAAAGGAACAGAACATTTCCAGGGCATCCCTCATTTTTCTCAGTTCATACAGAGAAAAAGTAGAAATGTAATATCATCAAATGTCTGCTCAGCCATTTAATATTGAAATGTTTGCTCTTTCTTGCAGTTACCTTCGACCATTTTGAGATTTTGCGAGCTATTGGGAAGGGCAGCTTTGGAAAAGTGAGTGTTTTGGGAACTAATCACCGTGTGGACAGCTGGAGATATAACTGAGTAGACATGGATGGGTTGGAGGCTCACATGAGAGTACAGAACCATAGCCCATGCACTATCATTGAGCCTTCACCTGAGCTACAATTCCTGGTAATCAGGAAGAAATCAGAGCCCAATTCCTTATCCATTCTGTAGCCACAAATCATATTACATGAGATTAAAATGAGAAACTGATCAATCAAATGATCTGAATTTCATTAGATTTCTGAATAAGCATTTTCTATTATTTCTGATTTGTCCTCTGATTTGCTCTCTTAGGTCTGTGTGGTGCAAAAGACTGACACCAAGAAGATGTACGCCATGAAATACATGAACAAACAGAAGTGTGTGGAGCGTAATGAAGTGAGAAACGTTTTCAAGGAGCTGCAGATTATGCAGGGCCTGGAACACCCTTTCTTGGTTAATTTATGGTAAGAGGTGGCTCGTTGGATCACTGGTTTAGTCAGTGCAGTCAGTTACAGACACCTTTGAGACCAGACCCTCTTCATCCGCTTCAAGCCTGTCTTGGAAGCAGGTGATGTGTTCCACTGACTGGGGCTCTTGTTTCAGGGGAATCTTGTTAAGGTAAACAAGCAGTTATCTCCCTTGTCCCCCCAGACAGCACAAGAGAGTTTGTTCATGTGTTCCTTTGCAGTGTCACCCCAGGCAAGTATTGGCTATCACCTTAACCCCACCTGTATTTAAAGGAGCTCTTTGCAACCACCAGCAACTTCTGGCAGCATGGGATTGACGGCCAGGCAGGGCTCTATGCTGGGTGTCCCTTGACATTGCTTTCTTCTTAAATTTATTAGGACACCAGGTAATATTCCAGCTCATAAATCGCGTGATAAAGTGGCCAATATCCTGCAGTTTCAGGATTCCACCTGTAGGGTGGTGGATAATTGCATTTTTTGGAAATTGGATTTATTTTTAAAATAAGGTAGAAATTATCCATGCTAAGCCCACAAAAAAAAAAAAAGGAGGCTAGGAGGCACTGAATCTTTGAATAATTCTTCCTTATGAAATCTCCTGTAACCTGAGTGCAGTTCAGTGAACTCAGTGTTTTGCTGCTGTTGCCATTTGGAGTTGTTCTTACTGGGGTATGAATAGTAAAGGTGCAGCTACACCTCCCATCTCATATCTCCAAACTTGTCTTTCCTGCTTGAACACACAGTTCCAGGCAAAGCTCACACAGCAGCTGAGAGCTGACCACTGCATGTGTACGTAGAGATCAGTTCAGAGCAAGCCATCCAAGTGTCCCTGCTTCTGTTCTTGCCATGCCATTCCTGGCCTCGGGATGCCTTTAGCATTCCTGTGGCTTTCCTGCACTCTGAGTGATACACAGACTACAAGCTTCGTGCAGAGCAGTGGTCTGGCTTGTGTGCTGCTCATCACATCAAGCAATCAGTGTGTTGATAAGGAAAAATCCATGAGGAAAGCTGGTCGTCAGCCCCTCTCGGAGACACACAGTCCATCAAATGAGGTCACTTACAGAGGACCAGCAGAGACCAGCTGCACCCCTGTTGTGTTGAGCACATGGGATCACAGGCAGACTGCTGCCGTGTGAGCCGGTGCTTGACAGAGACACCTCCAGTGCTGGGGGTCTGGGCAGGGCTGTGCTGGTCCAGGGCTCCTCTGCATTGCTCCTGTGGTCACTTCCCGTTGGTGCTTGGAGAAGGCAGAATGCCCATCTTGAGTTGTTCATACAATCTACTCTGACTCTGTTATGGGTCTGAGACTAAATTATTGTCATCATAAGTGTGACAATAGAGCATGGAAAGGTCATGAAACTGTAATTTCCTGAGTGAAAAAATCCAGGAAATGATCAGTATTCCCAGAGGTACGACATATTCCTTTATTACCTGTCATTTTTCAGTGCTACTGTCCTTGAACAATGTGTGTGCTGTTTTAGGTACTCGTTCCAGGATGAAGAGGACATGTTCATGGTGGTCGAC
This sequence comes from Oreocharis arfaki, assembly GCA_013398015.1. Taxonomy (NCBI): domain Eukaryota; kingdom Metazoa; phylum Chordata; class Aves; order Passeriformes; family Paramythiidae; genus Oreocharis; species Oreocharis arfaki. The sequence continues at coordinate 110,334 of VZRR01006228.1, forward strand.
CTGCTGCTTGGAGGGGACCTGCGCTACCATCTCCAACACAATGTGCGGTTCCAAGAGGGAACTGTGAAACTCTTCATCTGTGAGCTGGTGCTGGCCCTTGACTACCTGCAGAGCAGACACATCATCCACAGGTCAGCCAGGCCACAGGCTGTGCTGTGGGCAGGCTTGTTCCTCTTTGATGTAAAACAACAAATAGAAGTTTAAGTGATAAACAACATATTCTCCCACATATTTGCTTTTATGTGAAACATAAGGCTTCCTCAAGAAAACTATTTCATATACAGCAGAGAGCATCTGATTTCTCCCTCTGGGGTAGCTGGGAAATAGCATATTTGATTGTCCACTGATCCTGCAAAAAGTTGTCTCTGATAGGTTTTAATTAGCTGTAGATCATTAATATCCATCCTGGTCCCGGGAGGGTAGGTGCCAACACTTCAGAACTCCTGTGTTCATGCTTGAAGGTGTCTCCCTTTGCTCCCCTCTCTGTATTGCACCAAAATACGAGGACTGGGCCCAAACACAGCTTTTTTGTGTATGAGGTAAATCCCTTTCTAGAAGTGCTGAGAGTGTCTTTTTGGCTACCACAGTTTCTCATGGCCAATGAAAAAATTCATGAGGTCTTCCCATACCTTTGAAGATTTGCAGAATAGCAGAGAAGTCAGAGGTTTCCCCTGGCTGGGAAGCAGGGTTTGCCCCTGGATGGATGGACACACGGCTCTTCTGCTGGTGTCGTGGACAGCACAAACCTCGGGGGCCCAAGAGTTTAGCCAAGTTTGCTGCTGTCAGGGAGGATGAACAGGGAGGGCCTATGAGGGTCAGTAGTTGCAGAGAAGGTCACTTCATTTAGAAATATCACTCCAGATGGGCATTCTTGTGCAGTGTAAGAATTAAGCATGGAAAGTGTAACATTGAAATGGTCCTGGTTGTTAGTGGGGAAGGCACACGCTGGTGAGGAGCTGGTGAGGATGAATGCCTGTTCCTGTCTACAGTGTCCAGCTGCCATGTCCGAGGTGCGGGGACAGAATGACCCCTTGCCTGTCCCTGCAGCCACAAGAGCTTAGAGCCTGGAGCAGTTCTGCTCTGCTGCAGTTGGGGGCAGGTGCTGGGGACAGCTCCCACCTTCTCAGGAGTCTCCTCTTTCATGCTGCTTGTTTTGTGCTTTACATGCATGGATCTTTGCCCCAGTGGGAATAGGAGTGGGAGAAACTGCAGGTGGGGTTGCAGTGTGCTTTTCACACAGCTGCATGTGTTTAAGGTAAATCAAGTACAACAAAACACATATGGCAGGCTGTAAAATTTGCAAGTTATTTAATTAACACCGTAATGCACGTTGTTTAATTAACACTGTAACCCAGTGGGATAGTATTTGATGGATAAAGTGATTCAACTGAGTCAATTACACTGCAACAGCTGTAATTGAGAATATCGGGAGACAGGGAAGCAATGGCTTTGTTTAGCTGAACAGAGCTGTGCAGAGACAGCAAACTTAGGCTGGAATTATTTCCCACCTAGATGGAAAAGAATGGGAAATATTAATATCTTTTAGGTTAGGAAATTATGTAACCAGTTTATAAAAAAGAAATATACAAACAAACAATAACCAGAATTATCTCTTGTCATTGTTTGCATCCTGAGAACGATCTTACTTTGCTGGTGTAATTCCAGAGGCTACATGGCAGAGGGAGATCAGTCCTTTCTAGTCACTAGAAATTAAAAACTAATAATTTTTTAAAAATGGAAACTGTTTCGCTGTGCTTTGGGGGAAAATCAGCCGCTTACCTGACACTGCACTATGCTCTGCTAACAGCGCCTGTCCCCATATTCACCTGTATGATGGCATGGCACCAGGAAGGTAACCAGTGTTTATAGCCCACTGGAAGTAGTTTGGGTGACAAGATGCCAGAGAACTGTATTAGATGACAAGTAGATATATTGTGGGGTTTTGATTGCAGGGGGCTTGGAGAACTCAAGCTGTATCTTAAGGATTGAATTTTTGAGGGTAAAATCCTAAATGTGTTCATTTCTTCACCTGGAGCTCCTGGGCCTGGGAGCCTGCTCCTGGGAGCACCATCTGGCACAGGGTCACTGCACCTGTTGCCTGCCTCTTGGCTGGGGCTTTCTCCCTGGGGCATCAGCTGGCCAGGCGCTCCATGGGGACTGGTGTAATGAGCTCATTAAAGCCAGGTAATGGCTTGTAAAGTCACTCAGGTGGATACAGTGGCTGTATCAGAGTATCAGGTGTACATTTTCTCCCTTCAGTGAAAGTGTTTCCCTACAGCATTGCTATAGGTAGTATTGTGTGGAGTTCTTTTACTCAGGAATAAAACCTGTGGGTAACCCATTTGTATATAGAATAAAGATGTTAAAATAATTTAATTTGTACTGAGTAAATGGAGAACCCTTCTTGATAAAGTATTGAAACAGACTGAAAAGTAACAAGAGGAAAACAATAAAAAAAAGCTCTAACTTAACCGTGGGTGGGCTTACCTGAGTGCTGCTCACCCAAACCCCTGCAGCCTTCACAGGGTTCCCGCTGCTGCTGTTTGATTAGTCACTCTCTTATGCCTAAATCAAACAGGAACCTCAGAGCTGAGAGGCCCCGAGGCTCTGAGGGCACAGTGTCTCTGCCAGTGTCCCAGAGCCTGGGCTTTCCTGATGTGCCTGCAGCCGTGTTTCCTGTCACTTCTCTAGGCTAATGGCTGTCTCCGTCTCTGCTTTTCTTCTCAGAGATATCAAGCCGGACAACATCTTACTGGATGAGCACGGTAAGTGCCAGGTGCTTTGTGGTCATGCATAAGTATAAAAGCAGTCAGAGTCAGGAGACTCAAGCTGCAGTCTCTGTGCTTGCTGGTGCCATCATTTGGTGTTGCTCTCTCTCCCTCAGCCTAGCTGGGAGCAGGACCATCCCATCCTTTTGTGCTCCACTTGCTGTCTCTTGCTTTTTGAGCAGGAGTGTCTTGTGCCTTCAGGGCAGAGGGCACCCTGTGATGCTTTGGTGTTTCTGGGGTTGCCTTGGTGTTTTAACCAGCACCTCCTTTGGCTGGCTGACTGACTTGATGGTGTCCCTACAAGGCACTGGCAGGGACCATATGTTTGGTGCTGCTTGAGGTCTGTAGCTCAGCATACCCGATTTTAACATTTTCTTGGGTCTTGTTTAAAACTTACTCAAAATGCCTCATTTGAAGGGCAATGCTTGTGTCACTGCAGGGTTTGTGCAGTGTGTGGTCACAAACAGAATTAATTATGGTGCAATAGAGAATCCTCATTCACGTATTTTCTTTTTCATTGAGCATTTGGCATGGGGAGGGAGCTCTGAAGAGGATTTTTGGACTGGGTATGTTATAAATGTTGCTATCACTTTTTCTATAGTCTTTCTTAGGTAAAACTCTTGACTATATTCTTGCATGGCTCTCCAGTCGCGTTTTTTTCCTGGCAAAGATCTCACAGTGAAGAGTTGTCTGATATTTATTGGTTTGTAACTCATGAGAGAAACATTTTGTTAGCTCATATTTTTTAAAAAATCCAAGTAACTGGCTTATTGTGAGAAATCTTCATTAGCAGCTACAGCAAGGTGCTTGAAGAGAAAAAGTCAGTGGAGGGAAGAGGCATACCTGAATTTGCTATCACTTCAGAGGCTGTAGCAGAGATGCCGCAGCTCCCGAGGGAGGCATTGCTTGGCTCTGCGACCGGGTGTGTGTGACCAGGGTTGCCTGGCAGCATCGAGCCCAGGCTTGATCCGTTTGCATATGACCTCTAATTTCAGAGCACTGGTTGATTATTTATTTAGGAGCTGGCAGTAAAGTGGCTTTGCCTCCAGGTGCTGGAGCCCCTGTCCTGCCTTGCTCAGTCCTTCTCCAGCTGTTGCCCCATACACAGACTATGGAGAGTTCTGTCCTCCCTGATGTGCCAGGGGTCTGCTCCTCCAGCCGGACTCCTGGCGCTGCTGGGGCTCCAGGCTGCCCATCTCGTGTGGGACTGCCTTTGGTTAGTCCTCGCTGTTGGATGTTTTGGTGATCCATCATCATTCTCCCAGAACCCTTGTGCCCCTCAGACTGGGATGACACGGCTTCCTGAGATGAGCTGGGATCACCATGGCCGTGGGAATGTAGGTCAGCACTCCTCGAAGAGGGAAAAAATGAGGAAAAATCTCTATATGTCTCTGCAGCTGAATTCAGCCCAGATAGACACAACCTACTAACTTCTTTAATGACACTACAATTCAGGATGAGTTTTGAGTCTATTCTCTGCTCACCGTGATTTTTTAACTCTCTCTTGCAGAGGTTTCAGAGTGTTTTTTCTGGGGACATACCCTTGACTCCAGTGTCCTTTTGTCTGTGACTTGTAGTATTCCTTTTCTTCATCCATGGCCGCAAAGGTTTGTCTTTTGAGGCATATAGAAAGCTTTGGACACACACAGAGTTCTTCTTTTTTTGGCCCCAAGGCAGCTGTTATTGTAGCTGCCTGTTTATCTATATTTAGCCTAATAGATCATGGCTGTTTTTCAGTATCTCTTTCCCTGTAGCACAGAGCTGCAGCTCCCTATTCTCCCTTCTCTTCCGTCACCAGGCTTTCACACCTGGGATCACAAAACAGATGCAATTTGCTAGCATTAACTTTTTTATAACATTCTTCATTGGGACCAGTCCCCTGAGACTATGAAGAACCTGAAGAGCTTCAGCAGTCAGACTTCAGTCCTTCAGGTTTTTGTACTCCTCTTGCCCCTTAACCCTGCCCTTTGGCCTACCTACTTCTCCAGCTGTGAGGCTCCTTTCCAGCTGTGACTCCTTCAGATTTAAGTTTGGAAAGGCCCCCAGCTTTTTTGCAGATGCCAGCACCCTTTCTGCAGGTGTTAATAGCCAAGGGAGCTGCAGGAGCCTTCATGTATATCACTTAATCTTTGTGCAGGAGGCTGGTTCCAGTTTTTAATGCCTCTCATGATGCCACATACTGGTTGAAGTGTGTTATCCTGACGCTGTCTGTCATGGACTTGACACACATCTCACAGTTTGCCTCCATCACCCTGGTTGGTGACATTCTGTATTATCGTATCAATTTCAGCCAAGGAATTAACATGAGCCATAAAAAAAGCGGAATATCAGGCAAATGCATCTCCGTGCAAGGAAAAGAGCCGTTGTTCAGCATCACAGATTGAGATCAGGTCCCCCAGTGAAAAAACCCTCAGCAGATGACACATCCAGCAGCCATTCCAAGCGCAGAGTGATTTCCTCCTTTGAAGACATGTTTATGAATTTGACTCAGTGACAGCATAGCTCACCTGGGAATGAACAAATATAACAGATGGCAGTTTCCAGGAGTTGTGACTAATTAATCAGGAGATTTTGGCCAGGTCATTTTCTAATAAGATTGAAGAAAGGCTCAGTTTTATCTCTAGTGAAACAGATTTTTTGCCAGAGCCCTGTAATGGCTTTGCTCAGTATTCTTGCTTGTACTACTGCCGGAAGGTATTCAAGGGCAGTGTTGTAATGGGCGAGTTATGCCAATGCAGACATGGCACGCATGGCCTGTTTGCTCTCTCATCTCAGGTGAGGAAGTTAGGGCACAGCCTTTCCAGGAGCCTCCCCACTCCACAGCTCCTGGGGTTTCTAGTTTCATATTCTTTAAAATGTTTTCTTGGATGAATCTGCAGAAGCATTGTATTTTTTGCACTAAAGATATTCTAGAAAGGTGAAGGAATTATGAAGTAACAAAGGTGCCAAATACAATAAGAAAATTGTTTACCTTAAGGCAAACCCAGTGATTGATCTTGCAGTGCCAGTTTCAGGTAGGCTGGGCTTGGGGAAGCCTCACATAGTGCCTGAGTGCAGCTCTGGCCATGCTGGTTCAGAACTGGCTGCAATTAGAGATGCTGAGCAACCAGGAAGACACAAGCCTTAAGGTTTGACCCAGCAGCAACCCCCAGTACATCCATCATGGGTGCCAGTAGCTCCCACCCTGGTCTGTAACATTGCCATCGCTGTTCAGCCTCATTGTGCTGCCCCAAGCCCCTTCTTCAGCCTCACTGGCTTGATTTGGTCATTTCTCAAGTGGGCTAGTTTATAAAACTTGTCATTTATTTGAAGCGAATTATTTAAAAGATGAATCCAGAGAAAGTCACATTTGTGTTTGGAATATCAAATTTTTAATAAGCCTTTATGAGTCATATTTCTGAAAACAGTTCCTCACAAAGTGGAATGAAAGCTAGCATTGGAAGGAAAAACAGTGCAAGGACGCAGCAGATGTACCCAGATGGGGCAGCTGGATATCATTCTTCCTCCCAAGTGCTCCCCAGCAGTGTGATGCCACTCTTTAGTGGGCAGACCGGGGGAATGAGTGCCCGGTGGATGGTGTAAGTAGTGGGAAGGGCCCCATAGGTCTGTCAGGGACTCTGCGAGGCGAGTGCCAATGCCTGGCTCATGCTCTCCCAGCAGTGCCGTGGCTCAGCAGAGGGAACATGGACATGATACAGAGGTTTTAGGTGAAATCACAAGTTCTACTTTACTCCACAGATTTTCCCAGCTTCATCAGGTATTTGCAGCAGGCAACTTGTATCGCTGCTCTCACAGGACAGATCTGTAGGCACAGTCATAAATACTTGCTGAAATACTTACAGCATCCAGAGAAGACAACGGAAGTTCATTGCCAAAGCATCAACTTCTAGAACTGTGAAGGTGATCTTTGCTTTGACTCATGAACTAGTGCAGCAGTGGATTTCTAGCTGTTGAAGCTGATGACTGAGGAAGGTGTTGTCACAGCCTCTTTGCTTTGACCTCTGTGGTTAGTGAAAACAGCAGCAATCCAGCTCCCTTCTGTTACTGCCAAGGGCGTGATGCTGCAGAACACAACAAACAGAGCAGCTGATGTGTTGACGATGAACCCCCCTTTGTCAGCAGGCTCAGTGCTTGAGGAGGAGATGCAGGAGGTGGGGAAATGGAACCTGCCTGCTTTTGATCAGGAGAATTTGGCTGAAACAAGCCATAAGATTCAGAGAGACTTGCTTCTGAGCAGCCAGCCATGTCTGATCACCTGCATCGCCTTGTGGGACTGCTCCATTCATTGACAGTGGTTCAGTTAATGGGGAATAATAAATTAAATGCCTTAAGAAAAAAAGCAAGTAAAAGCACAGGCAGGAGCCAAATGGGAGTGTTGTCTTTCTCATCATTGCAGATCACATCTACCTCTTTTATTTCCTTTTTGGTTCACAGGCAGCAGCTGGGCATATTATAGCCGTGGCAGCAGAGCCTGTTCCTCCCCCAAGGGGGTTTCATGATGTTTGAATCTCTGTGCAAGGCTCTTTTGCTGGCTGCCAAAGGTGTTTGGTTCCATTCTAGAGGCATCCTCTAAAGAAGAAAATGGAGAGAGTGCTTTGTACCTGGAACACCAAATGGCAAAAAACTAGGAAGCCAAACATCAAGGTTTTGGGGTTTTTTTAAACATCGTGGAATTTTTTTCTGTGAGAAAAGTTCAGTTCTCTTCTCCTAAAATATGGGAAGACTCAAAACAATCATCACTAGATTACTTCTTGGAGAACTCTTACGGATTTTTGGTTCCCCAGAGCGAAAATAAGGGGATATTTGAAACAACAAGAGACATCTGCAAGCAGCCTGCGAGCTGAAGTATTTTCTATCAGTTCTCCCACCAGAATTTTTTTCCTGGAAATGCCTTTCCGTGGAGTATTTTACTTTATGGTTCTGATTCAGAGCTATTTCTTGCTAAAGTTAAAGCCAACCCTGTTGCACATTAGCCTCTGTCTTTCAGGACACGTGCACATCACCGATTTCAATATCGCCACGATGCTGACGAAGGAGGGCCATGTCACCACCATTGCTGGCACAAAGCCCTACATGGGTGAGAACTAATGGCAGTTACATGTTCTTGAATCACCATTTTATGGGCTTGGGTGGACTGCTGTGGTGGGACACAAGTGAAGACATTTTTGGTTAGAGTTTGGACTCTTTTCTTCCTGATCCACACCAAAACTTACACGGTTTGAAGTGAGGAGCACCCTGGAGAGGAGATGCAGGGTGGGGACAGAAGTCCCTCCCCAGAAATGCCTCAGTGCAGCTGGGGAATGTGTGTGTCCATCTGCAAATCCCACAGGCAGACTGATGCTAGCACACCATGAATACGGATTTTAGCGCCATGACGCCACACTGTACAGCATGGATTTGATTATAAACTAAGATAGTTGCACTCCTGAGATCCCTGAGCACTTCACAAGCAGCAGTCACACTGTGTAGCAGTGATAAAATACTCCTGCTACCCTTGAGAAGGGAAATTATGCACATAGGTTTGTATTTGGTCCCTCAGTACATCAGCACGAAAGTCTTATGCTGCTGTACCATTAGCAATAATTTGAATTTTTATATGAAATGGCTGCTATGGAAATTAACATTACTCTGTGTTTAGGCCAAGTGAGTGGTTGTAAGAAAACATTACTCCTTGTTTCTTTGTTTTAGAGTAATTCTTGACTCCCAAGTTGAACAAAAACCCCGAAGTATTTTTTCCCTTTAATGAAAAATCTAATGGCTAAGAAAAAACATTTCAGTCGGTGCCCCCCTCTGCTTCCCATTAAAAGATGTGGCTCTCAGGCTTCATTTAGTTAAAATTTGGTTTTCCATGCAAAGGATGCAGTTGGCACCATGTCTGCATTTATGCTGCATAATAATGTTCCCAAAGAGCCGCTTTCATTGACGGCTGAAACTGGACTTGGGCTCTGCCAGATTGAAGTGCTTGAACAAAGAGATGAGTGGGACGGGAGCAGCTTCCCAACATGCAGATCTGCTGAGCTCTGGCAGGGGCAGAGACACTTCACAGGGGAGATACTCAGGCCACCTTATGTCTAGACTGAGTGAATGTGCTTATTCTGGGGGACATTTACTATGAATGATAGGAACTCCTGTGTCAGTAAAAGGAATTTGTTCTTTTTGAGCTTTGGGGGCAGAGAAGCACAGAGAGTTTCATGTGGAGGGGACTGTGGGGCTACTGGGTGGCTCTGGTGCAGGGGCATGGCAGCACGGGAAGGGCATGGGTCAAGTGTTCTGTGTTGCTCATTTCCACTTGAGATTGCAGCAAGGCAACTTTTTTTCCCCTGTGTTTCACAGCACCTGAAATGTTTAACTCCACAAAACCCACTGGCTACTCCTTTGCTGTGGACTGGTGGTCGCTGGGAGTCACTGCCTATGAGCTGCTCAGGACTCGGGTATGTGTGTGGCTGGTGGCCTGGCCTGCTCTGTCCTTGGACATGCTATTGGGAAGGTTAATGCTTTGTAACAGAGATGAGACTGACAAGCTGAATTCAAGGCTTTAGGGTTTATTACAGCAGGAGAAGCAGAGACCACATCTTCACTGGGGTTCTTGTGATCATGGCTAGGAGCTCAGAGAAGCTGCTGCAATACAGAACAGCATGTTGTGGCAGTTCCCTGCTGCGGCTGAGGGCCTCTGGGTCGGTATAAGTGGGATAAGGCAAACAAGCAACAGCTCCTGAAGTTTGGGCTGCCATGTCCTTCACTCGGAACTTTTATCCTGCAAGGAAAAAAGAAAATTTGAGAAAAAACCTTGTTGCTGTTGTAACAAGACTGAGCAGTTGGAGCAATTGATGGGAAAAGCCCAATCCCTGCCTGTGCCATCAGGGCTCTGCTGCTGACTTGGGCAAGGTTGGGAGCCTTGTAGATAGACAAATACATCAGTGCTTTGGAAGTGTTGTGTAAAAAAGTGGGACAAAATTTTAAAAATTACATTCTTCTAAACAAAATAATGTAATTTAAAGAGGAATGTTTAAAATCTTGTGAGGCTTGGAAGCTTCTTTCAGTATGAGTATGCAAAATGTGCTTTTTTTTTAAAAAAAAGAGTTTTTTTAAAAACTCTATCATCAGAATGCCTGAAAAACATTTTGATGAACAGATTTTTCCAGTTGAATTTGTGTGTCTCAGTTGTGAGGGATCAGTTTAGCAGACATTGAGGAGATGTGGCTGTCTGACCTGTTGGGTAACTGAAGCAATGCACCCTCTGTAAACATCTTAATGTAATATTTGAGTTTTCCACCTATAATGCTAAATGAATGGCAGGACTGTGCATCATGTTGATTTTTTATTTGATGGCACTGCTTCTAAAGGCAGGAGCAGGAAAGCTGTTTTGTGCTCATACTCGATGGCACAGCCGTGTTGAGATGGTGGCGCCTGGGGGGCTGCCACGTGGGCGAAGTGAAGGGAGACCTTGAGGTCCATCTAGCGTTGGCACACGTCAAGCACACTGCACCTGATCTGATCTCACTATTTATAGCTACTGTTCTTTAAATGTACTTTTAATACCCTCCTGCCTTCTTCCCCCCAAAATAAGGTAAAAATCTGTGAATCAGATCTTTCAAGATGGAAACACCCTGCCATTTTAAGTTCTCTCTCCAGGTAAGGCAGCAGAATTGTTGTAGATGGAAAATAAACAGGGAGGTGACCTCACCTGTGCAGTGTCACTGGCTGTACACTGCATGTTGATGCAGGAGGAGTCCCTGGTGCTTCACTGCACCATGTGCTCCTCTGCAATGGCTCACCTGTCCCAGTGACATGACACTGGCCACGGGGCAGAAGGGACTGTCACTCTGTGTCCTGACGCCCATCTGAGGTGGCCCTTCCATCAGGTGACCCTTCCTGGGACATCCTTTTCCGAGCTGATTTTATTGCTGGGAGACGTTTTTCTCCTTTCCATTGGCATTGCCCCCAGCACGAGTGAAGAACATTTTACAGGGAGTATCAGGAGTACTCTAACTGCAGCATAGCCTTGTAGGATAAAAACACTGAAAAGACCAAGCAAATTCCTACTGGCTGATAATTCTGACTTCTGGGGTTTGCTCCTGTCTGTCCTGCTGTTAAATGCCTAGTTATTAGCATAGTTCTTGCTGACAGTTTGTTTTTTTCAACTGAGCCGTGGTCACACAAGGAGAGATGTCCCACAGGAGGCTGGGGACTGGACAGTGAGATTGTGTGAAACTTCTGGGCTCTGACCGGATTTCCCAAGGAGTCTGAAAAAGCAGATAAATTCAAGTGCTTTTCTTGTGGCGTTTCCCACAGAGGCCATATCACATTCGGTCCAACGCTTCCACAAACGACATCGCTCACATGTTCAAGACAGCCACCGTGATGTACCCCGCCGCGTGGTCCCCGGACATGGTGTCGCTGATCAAGAAGGTGAGGGCAGCTGCGGGGCGGGCGAGGAGCTGGGAAGTGTCCGGTCCTCCTGCCACTCGCAGCCTCTGCGCTGCACAGTGGGAAGCCCTTGTAAATGGTGTCCAGGCCAGTGTCAGTGACCTTCAGGCCACGCTGGGTGATAAATGTCAGCCTTTGGTGCTGCAGCTGCACGCAGGTGATGGCAGCGAGCAGTGCTGCGTCCCGGGCTGCTCCTGCAGCTTCTCTAAAGACATGGGCAGCCTTGGCTTCCAGTTCCCTCAATAACTTTGCTCTCTGGAATTAACTGGCTTAGAAGCAGATATTGATATACGTGTCAATAAATTTAACCCAAAAATTACATTTTTTTAATTCTCAAAAAAAATTTTTTCCCAATAATGGAAATACTTGCAAGAAGTGCTGAGACTGTTGAAATCCTTTGATGCCATGTGGTTTATGCACCACTGCAATTTTTTTTCAACAAAACTGTTATCAAAATTGCTTCAAAATCATTACTGGAATCATTTTGAAGCTGAAATCCCTTTTGAAATGAAGCCATAACTTCAATAAACAAGACTATGGCTTAACAGTGGCAGCAAAGCTGGGCATTTAACCCCTGCATACCAGCAGTGGCAGCAAATTTTAGGGAAGTATGTAAGCAGTTTTTTAATTTCAAATAAGTGTGGGCAATAAAGTAGTACTTAATGTAGCTTTCATCTATTTTTTTTCCAAATAATATGTATATGTATTCTGTCATTTCTAATGGAATAGACAATCAAACATTTTTATGAAGAGAGGCTGTCGATTCTTTGCTGAGACAGAATCATGGTGTATTTTCCAGGAAGAAAATTGAAGAATATCTCCATTTGCTGAAAATTCAATGAAGCCAGTATTTCATTAAGCCTAACAGTAATACAGGGATGTTTACTGCAGATGTCCTATGTGTTGCTGTGCTGGAAGTTTTTCCCTGGACCACAGCAAGCCGCAAGCCATGGAGGCTCCCTTGTGAATAAATAATACGATGTTACAATTATTTAAATTTCCCAGTGCTCCTTTGCATCTGGTTTAACAGCCATATGTATTATATATTAAGCGAACTGTGGCTCCTTCCTGGCTCAACCATCCCCTGTGGATTTTTGTATTTATTAATGTCCCAGGCAGATGCTTGTCATCGCGGAGCCGCATCGCTGGCGTTAAGCTGGAGTCCAGAGCTCTGCAGAGGGATCTGGGCGGTGGGGACATTGCTGTGTAACTGGCTGCACGCCAGCATGAGGAGGGCTGTGGGGGTCACCTTGCCTATACCCTCCTCAAAGGGTTTGGATCATCTGGTTTTCCTGCTCTGTTTTAGGAGTGCGTGGTGTCAGGAGTTTGTGCAATGTATAATCCTTGAACAGAGACAACCTCAACCCTTTCCTTCCACACAAGTAATCCCTATGGCAGTGTTAAAAAATGGTGAAAATAAGCAGTGTGAAGGCATGCTTTCACACTGGAATAAATATTACTTTAGTAGAGTGAGAAACGAGGATGTTTTACTGATACAGTATTAGAAGTAGAACACAAAGGCCTGGGTGGAACTCCCCATTCCAAACAAATGCTTATTTTCAACGTTGGACAAATTGTTTAATGCCACTGTACTGCCTCATTGTCTGTTCCTACAATGGGGATAAAAGTAATTCGCAAAAATGGGAATAAACAGAGTTAGAGGTTGGGAGGCTTGTCACATACGCTGGTGAAGGGACTCTGAGCCAGAGCAGGAGCGGCACTGGTCCAAGTACCAGCACTGATGCGGTGTCTCTGGCGCCATGTGTTCTCAGCCCTGCTCCCCAGAATGTGTGCCCTGTGGGGATGGTTTCATCTCTTCCTTTTAACTCTTGCTGCAGTTGCTCGAGCTGAACCCTGAGAAACGTTTTTCCCAGCTGAAGGACATCCAGTCCTTCCCATATCTGTCTGATGTGAACTGGGATGCTGTTCTCCAGAAAAGAATAATGCCAGAGTTCATTCCCATGGTAAGGCCATTTGAGTGTAAAGGTTCCTCACACCCAGCACTGGGACATGAGGCGTTCTGACAAATTTCCACTGAAGCAGTAGGTGTCACAAGGGGAAAAGAGAGACCAGGGCAGAGCTGTCTCTTCTCTGAGAGTGTAGCCAAGACTAATGGAGGGAGACTGTAGTGTGGGTGCCCCAAAACTGATATGCCCTGTTTGTAATGTTCCCAGAATTTCTGGGTGCAGAACTGGTGTTACAGCCCACCGGGCTGTGCATCTATGTGGGATCAACAGTGCCTGTGAGCCCTCTCGTGCTGAGCCATGCTCTGAGCAATGCTGCTCCCCACATCCAAAAACCCAGTGCACCAGGATGGGCTCAGCAGCAGCCTGCGGATCACCCACCATCTTATGGGAATTGTTTTCTCCAGTAATGCCTCCCCTAACAAGCTCATTGTTAACAGTAAATAGCACATACACTAGATTAGTGTTTCTGGGCCTTTTAAAATTGAATTAAAACAGCACACAAGTAACAGAACCCTTATGGAGAATAGACCAACTGGTTTTCAGCAGAAGCTGGGCTGAATTATGAATATTTGTTAATTGTATATCCACCGTTGTTGCTGGGTTTCTCTGTGGTGGGTATGATTCTGTATTGCTTGAAGACCAGTTCCCCTGGCTGTTGTGCTACTCTCAAAGAGGCACAACCCAGCCAGGACACCGTCCTCATCCTCATTGCCACTCCAAAGCATCCCAAGGGCAGAGTAGAAGCAGGAGCACAAAAGGAGCCACTGTCACACCTTAAATATGGCCCCTAGCTGAAGGGATTGATAAAGTATATCAGGAGTATGGCCAGTGCTCTTGGCTGATTGTGCAATTATAATTAGTGCATTTTTTTTACAAAATTCAGCTCCCAGTTGCAGTCCAGTTTATAAGACACTCCTTAAGATAGGCTCTGAACTCTTAAAGCCACCTCTCTCCCCCCTCCAGAAAGGCAGACTGAACTGTGACCCAACCTTTGAACTGGAAGAAATGATCCTGGAATCCAAACCTCTTCACAAAAAAAAAAAGCGCTTGGCTAAGAAGGAGAAAGACACAAGCAAAAGCAGTTCATCCCAGGTGAGAGCAAGCAGGTACAAGCATGTGGTTAAGGAGGTCTTTCATTTTTCAGTGATTGCCAGCAAGACAACAGAAAACTGAACAGAATATTTTTTTCCCTTGTGACCAACTTTATTCCTAAAACTCTCCCCCATCTTCCCTCTGGCAAAAGGCAGAATGTGTATGCACTGGTTTACTGCAAGAGGAGAGCCTTAATGCCATTCTCCCCACTGCAGGGCTAAAGATGCTTTGTGCCTAAACGTACCACCATGTCTCATTGAAACTGTCCTTGCAATGTTTTTCTTTGTCAACTGTGAATTTATTCCTGATCTCTTTTATTTTTCCATTCCAATGTGAAAGGCCAGCCACCTTCAGAAGCACCTGGAAATGCTCCAGAGGGACTTCATTGTTTTCAACAGAGAAAAGTAAGTTTTGATCCAGAGGGGCAGAAGAGGCACTGGCCTTTGCCAAAGCCTTTGACAGTATTGGGGGGCCCAGGGCTAGGGGAGCTTGGGGGAAGGGGGGGGCTGTGGGGGCCCTCTGTTGAAGGAGCTTGGGAGGCTCAGGGCTGGAGTAACTGTGGAGTGAGTGGCAGCTCATGCCAGGGAGTGAGGTGCCCCAAGGCGGCTGTGCCGCTGTGGGGTCTTGGCACTGCTTGGGCTTTCCCTCACAGCTCAGTCATCCTTTTCTATCCCCAAGGGTAAGACCTCACCATGACAGCATCCAAGAGACCATGACAAAAAGTGGAGGCACACACAGAGAGGACAACCAGAACAACAACCTCTGAGAACAGCACCTCCTCATGGGGAAGTCTGCAGGGGACCTCCTCATGGGGCTGGGGCTCACCAACCCATGCACCTTCACAATGTTGGGCCATGGACTTGTCCTCTGCTGCTGGGACCCTGCCAATAGCCCAGGGCACAGAAGAGAGCTGGGCCTCCCACTCCCTCAGCGTTCCACCTCACAGCCAGAGAGTCGTGAACATGGGGGGAGAGGCTGTGGGGGCTGCCTTGCAATTGGCCACAGTTGGTTAGACTCAGATCCTATTATGTTGCCTTTCCTGGTGGCAGGAATGGGACCACAAGACAATGGGTAAGACAGCATCCACCATTTTGGCTTGTCTGGAAGGTGGCACAGCCCTTGGTGTCACCATGCAGGCAACTGCTGCAGTGTGGCCGGGAGGCTGAGCTGTGTTGTGCTTAGAGGTGCCTGCCACCACGTCAGCCGCGGCACTGGTGCCACAGCTGTGCCGTGCCGGAGGGCTCTGCAGAGGCTGGGATTCCCGCATGGATGGGCTCATGGCTGGCTGCCCCAGGTGGAAGAGGTGGCTCCCAGATGCAGGGTCTTCACCAGTGCATTGTGACAAAAGTGGCCTTTGCTTACAGACAGCTCCTGCAAACATCCTGTGGGAGTGGGCACAGGAGGCTGGAGATGAGCTTCTTCCTTGGTTGGGAGGAGGCAGCAAAGGTTTCCTGCTCATTTAGCCATTTCTCCATGTACCCATGGTGGGTGGTCAGTGTGCAGACAGATGTGGACACCAAGAGGTAACAACCAGGCACTGGTGAATTCCGATGCTTTACCATTCTAGCGTGAAAAATCCACCATCATGTTAAACTGCTGCAGCTCACTGAATCTGATGGGGTTTGGCCTCCAAAACCAGAGGGAAATTTGAATCTGTATTTTGAATCTCTCTACCACTGAAATAACACTTGATTTAAGCAGGGACTGCTTTCAGGAACAACCGCAGTGCTGGTGTGGTCTTGCCAAGACTGAGATTGGCCAAAGCATTGCTACTGCAGCAATGCCGGGAATGATGCTGTTATTTAAATGCTTTGACAGGCCTGAGGTTTCACCTCCTTATTTGACATTTTTCCCATTCTCAGCAATATAGTGAATGCATGATGAACTCTTTGCCTCCCACTAACCCAAAGGTCAAGGTCCTGTCTGCCCCATCTGTCTCTGCAGTGGCATGCAGTGGGCATCCCAGCATCGAGCAGCGCAGTTCGTGCCTAAAACCAAGCTTTAGTTTGGTGTCTTCCATGTTCTCGCTCCTCCTGGAGCGAGTGGTGGGGGGCGGGTGTCCCATGGCAGCTGCTCCCCAGCTGGCTGCCACCACCTCAGGGTGCCGGGGTGAGGGCAAGACTGTTCCAGGCGAGGGCTGCGTGATCCATGCCGGTGCCCCGCATTCCTTCGCGCCGCCCGCAGTGCTCCGCCCGATGTGCTGCAGCCTCGCCGCCTCCCTCCGCCCGCTGCGCCTGGGCAGCAGCATCACCATGCCTGTGGAAATAACCACTGGGAAAGGCCACCCTGCTCCGCCCGGGGAGCTGCAAAGCTGGAGTGGAATTAGTTCATCAGTAAGCAAGTATCAGAGTCAATGAGTGTCACTGTCATGGGAAAGTCACCTTTTCCTGCTTAGTCACAACACACCTTTCCCTGCTCTGTCAGAAGACACCCTGATTAGTGTCACAGTGTGCTTGCTCTCCCCTTCCCCAGCCATGCTGGCTTTCTAGCAATAGCACTTTGGAGTGGGGCGGGGACTCCATGTCTCTTTGCCTTTGACTCATCATTCCCAGGAAGGCTTTCCAAAACACCTCCAGTGTTTCCCATTGATCCTCTGCTCTCTACTCCGTCCTACACCGGGTCTGGCACCAGGCACCGACAGGCAGGACTCTGCTAAAAGCTGTCCCTGTCTCCTGCACAGCACATTGCTATCTTTGCCCTGCTCTGGTGCAGGTGGAGGTTCATATACCATAAGTGCATTTATCTGGAATCCCAGCTCTGCTCCTCACTAGGGAAAAATCTACTGCTGCAGAAATACCTCTCTGCTGGCTGGTCAGAAAAGCCCCAAAACAACTGAAGTACTTAAATGGTAAGAACATTGCATATTTAAAAATTCCCCAACGATTTCTACAACCATCTCTCTATTGCCCTCCTCTGTACACAGAGGCACAGTCTCAGCTTAATCTACCAGGCAACAGGAAAAAGCCTTAATTATTTGATGGAAGAACTTCACAAAGTTTCTAAGCACAGCCTTCCCCACCCTGGCACAACTATTCTGGCCTGGCTCCTTAAGGACTGCTGCAGGGACAGCTTGTCCTGCCCGAGTTGCAGACATGTAAAAATAAGTATTTCAAGGTCAAATACTAAAGAAGGGGAAAAAAGTGTATTTGTTTAGCACAGCTGAAACTGACTCTTAATTTTTGTAATCTTTAAAAAACAATCCCTTTTTTTTTTTGCATGTTTTGCAAGCTTTAGAGGACAGTGCCTCTCGGCCTAACAGACAATGCCTGATGGAAGGGGGGCATTTCACTGACAGGAGTCCACAGATAGAGCTTCCAAGGCTGTCCAGACACGATGACCCCAAAGCTGTGCCCAGGCAGTGCCATGTGGAGCTGGTCCCTGTCAACACACAGAAGACAGGCACAGCCCTTGCCAGGCAGTCACACCCATGGTGCCCAGGCCAGGCTCAGCCAGAGACTGCATGGACAAACTGAACAGGCTTTAACAAATACTTGCAATGTGCTGTTTTGCCACTACCTTTACCTTTGCCTGAGAAGCTACACCAATGCCCTGACACCTGTAGCAGTGAGCACGGCATGGTGTTGCCCCGATGGCCTGTTGCCGCAGCCCCCTCCAGCCCCAACACCACCCAAACCCCTCTGCCGCCCCAGCCCAGTCCCCTGCAGGTGCAGCTGTGCACTACCCCTGCCAAGCAGCAGCAGCCTGAGGAAGAGAAGAGCCAGCCAACAACATGAGTTGTTTGAAGGAACAACTTTTTTTTTTAATAAAGCGTACAAAGTAGTAAAACTCCTTACAGAAGGTGCTGTGACAGCCATTACAGAGATGATTCGAGCTCCCCCACAGGCCTCATGATGAAACGCCAGAGCATTCAGTGGAGATGAAGGAGATGAATGTGACAGACCCACCTGTCCCTACGAGCTCAGTGCACCTGCCCTCCCCATCCAACATCCTGCCTCCGGCCAGACCCTGCCCCCTCACCTGCCTGGCCAGGTCACCCTGCAGGCCCTTCCCACTGTCCCACACCACAGCATCCCACACACGTTCAACACCAATAACACCGAACCGAGCAACCTGTCCGAGCAGCATGCATACAGAGAGGAAGAGCAAAACACAACCCAACCAAACCCACAACAGTTACAACAACAGAACTTTAAGGCTATGCAAAAACAAAACGAAGCAACATCTTTAAAGCTAGGTAGCAAGTAGCATTTGTGAAACATAAGGCTTGAGGCTTATTGATTCTTCAGAACAGGTTTATTTCTTTTCATTCTTAAACACCAATGTACCATTTTCTTCCTTTGCTTGAACAGGGATTTTGTTTCCTCCTCAGCCGGGACATTTAGCTCAGGGAGGTGATGTTGGAGCGGCCTCCCGGGGGTGCGACGATGCGCTTGCTTGCTGAGCGCATGCCTTCATCAACCTGGGTACCTGGGATAGGACATGAAAGTACGAAGGGAAGGGAGAAAGCAAAGTTAAGAGCATCTTCTCCACAGGACTGAGCAGTCAGGCAGCCTGAAGTCTTGCCAAGGCCCTCCAGAAGCTATCTACTGCAACCTGCTCCCTCTCCAATTCCAGTAGCAACCCCAAGAGCAGCAGTGCCTTGAACATCTCTGCAGATGCTTCATGAACAGACCCACGCAGCAAGAACAGCATCAGATGCTGTGCTGGCCTCCAAAGCCACGGTGGCCTCCACAGTCTGCCTTGCTTTTACTGCAAAGTGCAGCTCCAGCCACGTCCTTTAAGGGACACACAGGATCTTGCCCTGCCATGATCTACTCTTGTGCTTACCTTGCCCCAGGCTACCTCCAACTGCCCCCTGTCCCAGGCCAGGAACAGAGACGCACAGCCAGTAGCTCTGTCCCCTCCCAGCCCAGCCACCACATGTGTTCACCTGACAGGCTGAATCCAGACTGATGGAGATTCCTGACAGGCGGTGTCTGACGCGTGGGGGACCCCCTGGTTGACCCTGCAGGGGTGCCCCCCTTGGGGGTGGTGGTCAGGTCAAACACGGGTCCGTCATACAAGCCCCGGGGCACAGCATGCATCTCTGCCATCTATCATCAGAGAGAAGAGGACAGTGACACTTCTCTGAGCCCAGGGAGCATCATGCTCCAGCCATCCCCCAGCTCCTCAGTCCCCCTGCAGAAGGAACTCACACTGCCATGTCGTGCAGTACTGAGGCCTGGCACAGGCCCACTGCCCACCATTCACCCCTGCCCTGTAAGGGGTGCAGAGCCAGTGCAGCAGGCTGTCACCCAGATGGGGGTTATGCTGCACAAACTGGGGAGGAAAAGGTGATTTTGGCCAATCTCTTAGTTTTTAACTCAGCATTTCCCTCCAGACTCCTGCTGCAGCAGGACAGGATAAGGAGAGACATTACCACTGCTAACCTCAAGGAACATCTGCCTCCAACATGGCATACCACTAACACAACGGGCTCCCTATCCAAGCCTTGGCTATTTTGTGCATTCAAAATACACCATCAGTTTGCAGCACTGCTTACAGGGTCCAGCAAGAACAGCAAAGGAAAACCAACCAGTTATTAAGGGCAATTTGGGCTAACAGTATCCCAACTCTGTCTCCCGGCATCCCTGTCTCCTCACCTTCCTCCTGGCTTTGATGCGCTTGTAGACGTAGTCAGGGAAAGGGCTGCTGGGCAAGAATCGTCCAGTCCCCTGGGTCACATGCAGGTTGCCATCCTCCAGCATGATCTTCCCCTGGCATATGACAACCAGTGGGGCCCCACGGAGCTCCATCCCCTCGAAGATGTTGTATTCAGCCACCTGCAGCAACCCCGGGGATGATGGTCAGGAGGGACAGGAGCACTGCCTGCCCACTCAGGGTGGGGCAGTCCCCACACCTCACTGCTGGAGTCACCAATGCAGGCAGAAGACACCTCTAACAGCCTTGCCTGTTCAGAGGCCTTCTGTAGATCACTAGCCCATTACAGTAACAATCCACCAGAGCTCCCAGCAGGAACCAGGACCTGCTGTTTTGAAGCTCAGTGTGAGGAAGTACTCCAAGAGCAGACGAAAGCAGGATCTAGGCTTGAGGTAAGGCATGAACAAAGCACTGTGGCAAGGCCAGGAAAAATATTTGTGCCTGGAAGAGGAACCAAGGTAAGGAGAAATGTGTCTTTACACCTGCATGGGCCAGGGTCAGGAGAAGGGTGAAAAAGCCCCATGTCCTGAGCCTAGGGCTCATGGACATTCTACCCACAGTCACAACTGGCACCTGGAGCCTGGGCTCAGTCCCTCCTCCTCAGAGCCAAGCAGGACAGTTCCAAGCTCCCAGCAGCCAGGCAACCTTTCTCCAAAGCTACTTGCATACCACCCTCCAGCGTTCACATAGATGAGCAGAGGACTTACGGATTGATGGGTTTTTGCTGTGATGATCTTTACTGCATCAGGATCCCATATAACCAGATCGCTGTCCGAGCCCACCGCTATTCTCCCTTTTCGTGGATACAGGTTGAAGATTTTGGCAGCATTAGTGCTCGTCACAGCCACAAACTGGTTTTCATCCATCTTTCCTGTGGCCTGTTCACACACAAAGAGAACTAAGTCCTTCTGTGAGGAAAGGGTGATTAAGAGCCCTGGGAAGCACCATCCTCACTCCCACACAAGGCGCTGGCTGGCTAGGCCCAAGCTTCTGAGGCTGATCTTACTAACTGGTGCCAGACAGACCAAAAACTGGGGGCACAGTTACAGCTTCAGGATGTTCACCCCGAGCCTGCAACAGCCACCTCTCCTGCTCCAGCTTGATTAGACTCTCAAAGCCAGAGAGGGAACAAGCTGGGTGCCCAGCTCTGTGGGGCAGTAGCAAGGGTGCGTGAGATGGCAACCACCTCTGCCCACTCTACCCCTTCCCTGGTGGGACTCTCACCACTGCCTTGTCCCAGATGACAGACATTCGTTCCTCTATGCCATTGGTTCCTTCTGGGATTGCTGTGAAGTTATCTTTTCCAATGGCTTTCTGTGCAGTGCTGAAGGTACAGTGAGCACTTCCCGACACCTGCAGATCACCACTGAAGAGTGGTGGAACAAACCCATTGTCAGTTGTTTTGCAGTCAGACAGCAACAGAGACACAAGGGATATGGATTTCCTCTGGCCACAGGCAGCCCTGAGCTCAGTTTTTTTTACTCTGCACCCTCATTTCCACAGCCCCTCAGCCTGAAGACTTCCACCTGACCCAGCCCCTGGGGCAGCTGCGTCATGCAGGGGCAAGAGACCTCTGCCATGCTGTGCTACCCGCCTGAGCATGGACAGCATCCTGTACAAAAGAGAAGTCAACAGCTCAGCTCCTAGGGAACAGGGTGGTCTTTGTGTCAGGCCAGAAGATGTTCTTTCATACTGGACTCCATCATTTGCACAAGTATGAAGAAAAAACATGCCAGTGCAAGTCACAAAACCCATTTCTGGCAGTTTGCCAGGTCTGCTTGTGAGAGCCCTTCTGCCACACACAGAGGAAGAGGCATCTCTGCCCCAAGACTGTCTCCCAGTCCCACAAGCCAGCCCTTGTGTTGTGCGCTGCCAGCTCCTGCATGCTGAGGGCTAGCACAGTCCTCCCCCGCCCCATGAAAGCCTGCTGCAGTGGAATGGAGGGAGTTGGGACTGCCCAGAAGCAGCTCTCTGCAGGAAGCCCAGAAATGCTTCACTGAGGCATCTTCACCCTCTGCCCGAAGGGGTACCTGGATGGATGACATGCCCTGACCCATCCCGCTCCAAGGAAAGAGGAAGACCCAGTGAGCTGCCCACAGACAACACAGGCAGAGGAGCTGTCCATGGCTCTCTGGAAGTCACCCAGCTGCTGGGTCCTCAGGGAACATTGGACAGGCAGCAGTTGGAAAGTCATTGCTGCCAGGCAAAATGAAGCACACCAAGGCAGGCCAGCTCCCGGCACTGCCTGCATGAGGCAAGGGGCCTCAAGCATGTGGACAGTGCAGACACAGTGACTCTCCTCAAGGCTGCAAATCTGCCCTAATCCGCTAGTAATCTCCACCCTCCTCTGATAATTTCTGCCATATGTCAGATAGACTGTACAGACAGAGGCCCAGAATGATGACACAACATGCTTCCTGCTGGAGACAAGCCATCCAGCCCAGCTGGAACCTCACAGTCTCTCCTCCCGCTACAGCCTCAGAGAAAATGGTATGGCAAAGGTGTCAGGACAGACACCTATGAGCTGCTGACCAAGAAGTGTCTTCTTTGAGGTCTGGGGTAAATTGGGAGTGGAAGGTAAGGATTAGGAAACCACTTCAGGAGCTGGGCTCACTTTTTCTTGTCGGTTGTTAAGACCCACACCTATATCATACATCCAGTATGAGCTGAGGTATCTCTTGTTCATTGACCACAGCAAAATGCAGGGTGAGCTGCATATTCAGACCCCAAATGCACTGGTATCTCTCTTACACCCAGACACAGCATCTCCACTCTGGCACAACCAAGGTTTATCCTAATGTGCCCCTGCTGAAGAGACACCTTAGTGACTGCTCATCCCTTGCTCATCTTGGCAGAGATGTTTCCAGCCTTACCTCAAAGGCCTTTTCCATTTACAACCCCCTCAGTGTCAGCCATCCCCTGGCTAACAGACCAGGCAGCGCGCGCACGATCGGACGCACAAACACAGGCTGAGAGTGGTGTGCAATGGACACATGGCACATGGACAGGGCCAGGAACACGCAGTAGCCTCACCTGCTGTGCTGGCCTTGCCAGTGAGAGGATGGAGTGTAACTGTGAAAGGTCATAGCAAACTGCTAAATGCTTCCCTTTGTTTGTCTTTGTTTTCAACAAATCCCTTCTCTACCCCCTTGCCTTCAGGATGAAAAAACAACCTGCCATCCCAGCCAGATGTGCAGGAGCTGCTCCTAAAGGTCTCCTGCACTCTGCAGGCTCTGCTATTGCTCACCTGTATAGGCGTGTGAATATATCTGCTTTGTATTTGACTAGGGTCCCCACCAGCCTGTGAAACATGTAATGCCTTCCACATTGGTGCAGCATCCTGCAGCATCCCAATCCAGGCAGCCATTCCCCATTTCTCCAGCTCGGTGAATGGTTCCATTGACAAATCTGTTTTAGCTTGTCCTCATTTCTCTGCCTTCTTCAGGGCATTTAAAATGGCTCATGACCACTGGTATTTTTCTCATTAGTGATGTTAAGCTTACGGTGTCCTCCCTCTACTCTTGAAGATAAACCAGCATGGCTTGGAGTCAGAGCCATTTCACTGGTCAGTTCATTATATACCTACAATGAAGTGGTTCAGGTTGGACTAACCTCCTTCTTCCCTATCCAGAGTCCACTTTCCCCTAGCAGTATCCCCAGCAGAGCTGTCACTCACCTGGCCAGCAGGGAGTTGATGTAGTCAGGAGTGGTTGGGTCGGGGCTCAGTGGCGGAGAGACCACAAAGGCCGCAGCCTTGGCCCAGTTCTTGCTCCAGTAGTGTGTTCCGTCAGTCCCCAGACTGGCTGTGATGGGCTCACCAAACACCACAATGCCTGGAGAAGGGCACAGAAAGAACAGTGTTTCAGTGGAGCCTGGTGGCATTCTCTGCTCCACAGCACTACCAACAGCCTGCCACGTCCCGAGAATACCCAGACCCATGCCACCACCATAGGGTCCTCCTGCTCAAGGGCACAGATCCTAGTGCACCAGAATCCCCCTTCACACCTCCTGGGGCAGGGGCACAGAGCCCACTGAACAGAGCTGTGGACATGCCCACACTTGTGGGGCATCCCTGTGCTCCACCACCACTGACAAAGGGAGCTCCCAGCCACCTGAAAAGGCACCCAGGCACCTCCAAGGGGCTGGCACTTCAAAGGGAGGCCAGAGCCATACGCAGCAGCTCAACCCACTAGCACGTGCACTGAACAAAGTATCCCCATTGAGCCCTTCACAGCTGCAGACAAACTGAGGTGTTTAAAGCATTGCTCCTACCTGTGCCCCACATATTGCTGTTACCTGACTGACAACAGGAGGTGGCTCCATGTGGCCCACTGCAGTGTCACCCTGCCCTTCACAAGTCAGGCAAACTCCTAAGCTAACTGCTCCCTAGCAGAATGGGAAGCACTGCACAGCACTCAAAGCACAGTGCTGTTCTTGGCAAAACAACCACGAGGACATGGGGACCACATAACCCAGGATCCTGGTGGCAGCAGCAGGGCTGAGTGCAGCACCAGCTGCCACTCACCTTTTTTTCTGGCTTGTGAGATGAGGTCAGCAGCGCTTTTGCTCATCACTTTAGTCACGTAGAGAGGACAGTTGGTCTGGCTGGCAATAGTGATGGCCCGGAAGACAGCTTCTGCTTCCAGCTGGAAGAGAGGATGGCACACAGCTGCAGAGGAGCACTGGCTGGGCAGGGAGGAGCCCCTGTTACTCTCAGCACACCACTGATTGCTGCAGACACCCCGTGCCCTCGCTTTTACCTTTTGATTCCCCCAGGACAATTCAATCAGGGAGACCTGAGGGGGGAAGCTTCCGTCTCCCCAGGGCCTGGCCCAAATGGCAGGCTACAGTAACACAACGCCTGGCACAGGAGCACTGCCTGAACCCTGCTCGGGGGCCAGCAGGGCTGCATCTGCTGGTTTTTCCACTGCCTGGTTCCAGCAATCCTGACAGCCCAAGGGGCCCAGGGACTGCTGCCCAGCCTGCCAGCACAGCTTGCAGGCCGATGCCAGGCAGAGGGAGGGTCCACCCTTTCACAGCCCTCCCTGCTCTAGGCTGTCCCACGGTGACAGCAGGGTTAACCAGATGTCCCCTGCCACCCCCATGGCAGGGTGCAGAGGGCTGCACACTGGCAGGCTGCTTGTCATTGAAGCCTGGCTGTCCTGCAGTGCAGCTGCTGCTTGCCCCAGCCTGCTGACATCCGCTCCATCGCACTGTCCTGCTGCTAGCAGAGGGTAGATTTCTACCAGGAGGGATATCTTTGGACTATTACATCAGCCTGTGCTCAGCCTGAGCTCAACCCCAGAGTTCTCCAAGTGTTTGCTCTACAATTTGGCTTCAAGTGTTGGCCTGAGAAAGTTCAAAACAGAAGCCTTAAAAAGACAGTGATCCAGCCCCCAGGGCAATGACTGGGACCATGCCAGCCAAAATGTCCCAGGGCAGAGAAGGAGAGCACTGCATCCAGACACACATGCACCCCTACGCCTCTCACACTTCCGCACATCTATTTGCTGCACAGTGAAATGAGGTTTTTCTCTTCTTAAAGACTCTTTAAATAGAAATTTAAGCGAGAAGCCATTTTTTATCACCACACTTATGGGCTAGTTCATGGGGTTTAACATGAGGACAGGAGTAAGCAGCCATCACTGAATACCCCTCACAGCAGGTTACAATCTGGAGCAGCATCATCCTGCCCTACCAAGTCACCACCATCGCCTGAGAGAACATGTCTTTAACCCCCACTGAGGTCCCTCCAGGACAGAGAAGCCACAGAGCCACAGACCACTCTCCTAATGCTTTGCCATCTGCCTGCAGGCTTTATGGGGTAGCAGGGTCATTTGTGGTAGAGTATGTTCTGGAAGAAGGACACTTTATTTTCAAAGGCAATGAGATCTGGATTTGGCTGAACAGATAATATCTAGAGCCTTGCACTGTTCTCAGTTGCCTTATACTTTAATGGCATTTCAAGATCAAACACTGAACAACATTTTATCGGCTCTGGATGAGATCTGTGCTGCTTATGGTAATAGGACAGTTCTCAAATCTGGGCACAACCACAGCATCCTGTAATTGCACCTTAGCTTGTCAACAAGTGGCAACAGGTTAGAGTCATAAAAATAAATGGCAGCTTACACACAGAGGGACTCTGAGCCACTGTATTGGACACTGAGACTTTTCCCTGTATAAGAAAATGCTTTACACTCTTGTATTTCAAAGAGAGTAAGTACTGTTATTACACTAGGCCATATATGTTGTTACTAGCCCTAATACAGCCAACTTCTTACACTTTTAATTTAAGCCAACTGATTTTATTTCAGCAGGCCCTGAAGTACAAATCTGTCCCTGTGCTTCCCTGCTCAGCTTTGCTATTGTACCAAATTCCTATTGTTTTCTTCTTTGACATGCTGTGGGAAGTCAAAGCACCTCTCAGGAGGGAGTTACATGAAGGAAACCTATCTAAAATTAGACTCAACTCATATTAATGGACCAAACAGAAGAATCCCTGCAAGCTAAAATTAGAAGTAATCTCATTAGTGTTCTGACAATGATTTGTAACCAGGGAATTCCCCCTCTCTTTCCCTCCCACTCCTTCTACCAATGGCTTTGTCCATCTGACTCTGAAACACACTTTAGAGACTAAGCAGATGTAAAGCAGGAAGAGGCTGGAATCTCTCAGCACTTAAATGTGAACAGTGAATTCTCAGAGAAACTAAAACTTGTCATTAGATTCTTCTTAGGCTTCTCACACCTATGGAGTCACCTATACAAGACAAAAGCCCCCAGCCCAGCCTCAAAGGCTGCTACAGCCATATAGACACTTTGGTTGATTGATTCCTCTCTGTGAGACTCAGAACAAGGGCTTCTATCTCTGCTGGGCAACTCAAGCAAGACTGAGAAATGTTTGTCACAAACATGCTCACTCTTTCCTGGGCTGATGACGAAAAAGACAGCAGTGCCTCTATAAACGGATACCCCTGGATGTACACACATTCTCCCCCTCCCTGACGCTTGCCTGGCCCCACTAAACACACTGAGCCCTACTGTGACTGGAAAACTCTTCAGTGAAGCAAGGCTGAACTGTCCTCTGCATCTCACCTCCTCAGGTCTGCTCA
Organism: Oreocharis arfaki; assembly: GCA_013398015.1. Lineage (NCBI taxonomy): Eukaryota > Metazoa > Chordata > Aves > Passeriformes > Paramythiidae > Oreocharis > Oreocharis arfaki. The sequence goes on from VZRR01006228.1 coordinate 137,361, forward strand.
GCACGTGGCCTTCGGGGCCTGTTATTCCCATCTCCAACATCCTGGCTTGTTCCTAGGACATCAAAAGAACAGAGGGATATTACAGGACTGAAACTATCAACCAAAAAAGCAGATCCCTTCTGTGTCAAGCCCTCCCCTCAGGACCATCACCACCTTATGTCCTGTGGGACCATCAGGCATGGTGAGAGGTTGCTGTACCCTCAAGGGGTTTGAAAGAGGGAACATGGGGAAATGGGAGGGTAGGTACTGACCTAAACTTCTTCAACGAAACAAGCACAATGTGGAGACAAAAAAGGGCTATAAAACTCACCCTCTCCAATTCCCAGGTCTGTGACATGCTACCAATTAGTAATTTTGGGGCATTTTATGATTAGGCTTAGCTCTAAAATAGAGATAAGCTCTAGCCAATACAATTCCTCTGACCACTCTCAGTTTTCATGCGAAGGAGCCATCCAGCTGTGCACTGCGGCTCTAAAAGGTCCAAACAAAAACTGATTCTTGTAGTCTGAAAAAATGCTCAAAGAATGACCTCTTGGTTCATGCTCCTTCAACTCCCAAGAACAAGAGAAATAGTTGCAGAGCTTAACTGAGCAATGTCTTCTGTGCCTTAATTAAAATCAAAACATTTGGATCTTCTGTCATCCAGCACCAATTACAACACAGCAGGCCAATACACATCACCCACTTGATCACTAAACCACATCCCTCAGAACACTTTCCTTGTGAACCCAGCTTCATTAGCCACCTGTTTGCTCATAGGGAGAAAATTTCTCTTGTCAAGGCAGTTCTCAATGGACTTTACTTCTCCTGGCTTGTTATGTGCAAGGCAAAGGTCTCTGCCTCTCCACACTGAAGACAGCTGCAGCTGGAGCAAACATACCACACTTGATGGATACTCACTTCCATTTAGGTAATTGCTAATTCACTATTGCAGATTTGCTTATGCACAACATATTCACAACAAAAAACCTTGCTAAATTAGATATTGCTGCTGAACAGCAAAGATACCGCTTTGCACAAGATGACCAGCTTTAGAGCCATTTTGCTAACGCCCCAGACCAAATCTGCCTAGGATAGATTTTCAGTTCTTGCCTGCCAGAAGCAGTTAGTTACCTGTGCAATTATATCCCCATTTTCTGCATGAACTTGAGCTATGGCACCCAGCTCTGCCAGGCAGTTGAATATCTCATACAGCTAAAAGAGAGACAAGAAGAAACGATTACTGTGCAGGCTGTCCATGGCCCTGACACCGCTCATGGCCCTTCCACCCATGCCCCTGGCAGCAGCAGGACCCAGTGCAGCCATGCCAGGCAGAGCTCTGGCCGTGCCGGGACCACCTCTCTGAAGGATGCAGTCACCAGCAGATGCTCTTGGTGATCTCCACACTAGACTTGTGCCTCTGCCTGCAGTGCAGGAGCCCAGCCAGCCCACAGCACAGTCTGGGGCAGCCCTGCACAGGCAGCCAGGGTGCAGGAGAGGAGCAGCAGCCACCAGCCTTATGAGCTGCCCCATGCCCACCATGGCTGTCACCCCCCACTGCTCCCTGAATCAACACAACCATGGCGGTGCAGGGGGTCTCACCTCGGTGTTGGACATCTGGTACAAATCCTTGTAGGCCATGTACACCATGAAGGAGTTAATGCCTGGGGCAGGGCAGAGAGGAGAGAGAGGTAAGCTTCATAGGTTAGGCTGCCTGCTCTGGCCACCCTCCCCACCAGCTGCCCTGAGTGGCACAGCTCCTGCTGTCAGCCGTGTAAGACCCCGTGGGCACCCAACAGTGCAGCCACCTCTTGCCCTCCCTGGCCAGGGGACAGGGCCGGCCATGGCCAGGCAGGGAGCAGCAGGCAACGAACCTTTCTCCTGGACCATGGTGTGCAGCTCCTGCCTGACGTGGTCGTTCCAGCGTGGGATGTCCACGTGCAATGCGTAGTCGCAGCAGGCCTTGCCATCGGCCCACTCCCGCCACCGCTCCAGCGCCTCGGCCAGGCTGGACTCCGGCTCTGGCACCACGTGATCCACTGCAGGGCACAGCGGAGGAAGGGCTGGGCAAGGGCTCCCCAACCGGGCCATTCCACTGTGGCCTGGCAGCTCCACCACCCCAGAATGGTCTCCTCAACAGCTTCAGGGCAGCTGCCAAGAGGATCCTGTCACCTTCACAACATGCCTTGGCTCTACAAGGGCATTTATTGGCAGAGAAGAGCACAGAGCCTTTGCTTAATGGCCTCTGGCAAGGGACCAGAGGTTTTCACACGCCTCTGCTGAGAAACTGGCTGGAAGCTGAAGAGCCTTGTCTTTCCCCATCCCCATTCCCACCCCATTAGCACACAGCCTCCTCCTACACTGCAACACTAATGCACCTTTTATTGACCACCATGGAATCTCCACACCTCACCAGAGAGCATTTCACTAAACATATTTTTTTGGCACAGAGGAAGGAAGAACGGTGGAGGAAGGACAAGGAACCCAGCCCTTTACTGGAGGGATCAACACTTGCTCCTGCATCCCAAGAAACCCTGCAGTGCACACAGCTGTAACCACTGCACAGGACAATATCTGGACCTCAAACCAGTGCACAGCCATAGCATTCTCCAGGGAAAGACCTCAGAATTCCCTTTCCTTTTTCGTTAGCACTGTTTATTTTCAAGCAGTGTGAGATGCCAGCACACTGCTCTGTTGCTCTGTTCCTCTGCTCAGAGCCATCTGAGCACCATGCTGCCCTACTTTTATTTAAAAGAGAAGTTGTGCCATTTTTCCTTTTTGAGGGTCCCAGGGGCAACAGTGGCTGCAGATAAGCACTGCAGAGCACAGGATCTGCAAGGGCAAGGGGTCCTACATACATCTCCTGTCCTATCACTTCATCATTACTAGGGATCCAAAGATTCATCCCAGTCCTTACTCCCTGGACTGCACTGGCAGAGATCACAGAAAATACGAACACACTGTCATGGACTTTGAAAACAAAGACTGAGAAAAGCACAGAAAAAAGAAAGAATTGAGTGACCTTGCAGGAGTGCTGGGTGGTGTCACGCACAGGCCATGCCTGCTGCACTTACTGATCATGGTGGTTCCACCAGCCAGAGCTGCTTTCGTTCCTTGGAAGAAATCATCCACAGCGGTCATTCCCTTGTATGGCATCTGCAGGTGAGTGTGGACATCAATTCCTCCAGGGATCACCATCTTCCCATTGGCTTCTATGGTTTTGACCCCTCCAGGAACAATCAGGTTGTCTCCGATCTGCCTGATGAGATCACATCAAGATACTCACACAAAGGAAAACCAGCCACAACATAACCTCTGAACAGCTCAGCCAGCGACTGCCAGGGCAGCTCCCTGCCAGCAGGAACACCCCACTCTGTCCTGCTCCCAGACCCAGGCTTGCCGGAGCCAGCAGAGCAAAATCACTCCGCTCTGCAGCAACGTGCAGGATTGTCTGGCTTACACCTATGCTGTGCTTAGTTGAGGGGTGGCTGCCATCTGTCTGGTTGTCTCTGCAGTGTGTGGTGAGAACCTGCCTAGGACACCTCATACCCTACAGGCTCACAAAACAGGCTCCAGCATGCATTTCCAGCGTAGCAGTCCTAACTGCTCACCCAGGGTGCATGCTCACAAAACCCGACACCAGCCCTGCTTCCAAGTGAGCTACAGCCCTAATCTCTCCTGTCCTTCTGCCCACCTTAAGTAAGGCTCAAGTTTGAGCTCACTTACAGAGGAAGATGATTTCCACTGTAATGTCACAGCTGCTAGGCCAGCTCAGGGCTCATCAGGGACTTGCAATGCTGTTCACAGCACAAAGTTCCAAGAGTGAAGGGACTCCTGGGAGCTGGGAAATAGCTCAGCAAGTGCCCAGCCTGACTGGCTGCAGCCTGCTGGGCTCATGGCACAGCCTGCAAGCCCTGGGCTCTCTGTCTTCCCAAGAAGTGCACAATTCTCCCCTCTTGCCTTGTCTCTTGTCTCTCAAAGCTGGCCCTGAAGGACGGCTTTGCTATCAGCAGGGCCACACTGTAGTGAAGGCAGCTAAAATCACAAATACTTAAAAATGTCTTCTGAAAACAGGAAATCTAGAGATTTCCAACATAAATCCACTAGTAACCTAATACACAACTATGGTGCTCTGGAGCCTGTCCTGTTCGAGCACAACTCGATGTACCCAGCCCTCCTGCAGGCCAAGTCACCTGAACCTCAGCATTCTCTTTCTCAGCCCCTGTCCCCTCAACCCCTTTATGTGCCCATATGTACAACTCAGCCCTCAAATCTCTTCCTTCAGAAATCCAACTTTCATCAAGCCTTTCTCAGTCTTCCTTGATAAATCAGGATTAAAGATACGTTGATTTTAGTGGAAAACTTCTGATTTCCTTGGCACACTGGGGAGGTAAAAACGAGAAGCAAATTCCATTTTTGCATTTCATTCAAGCTGAGTCACTTTGCAGGTTTTTTTTCCCTAGTGTAACAAAAATTCTGTGGACAGAACTGCTCACTTCACTGTCCTCATAGCAGTAAACCAGCAGCTCTTCCCAGTGCTTTTATGGAGTTGAATCCATCACTAAAGGTTTTTAATTGCTCATTGTATTCTTACCAGAATTCACTTGTAAGAGCATTTAGCTTCTAAGGTAGCAAAATTCTGTGGCCTACAGGCTGTAGATGAGGCTCAGTCATTTGCCCAAGCATACTCACAAAGCCTGTGGCATGGCAACACCTGAAGCTGGCTCTGATCCCTGCCTGTGTACAGGTATTTGTCAATCACAAATGGTCTTGTCCACCAGATAAAAATACAGTCACACTTCTTGAAGTATTTATCTGCTGCTAGATTTTTAACATATACCTCCCTGGGAAGGCTGGATATTTAACTCTTACAATAGAGCAAGCAATGCCTTTTCAAGTCTCTCTGTGATGAACTATCATGGTTCTTTCACTTCACCCAGTGTGGAGCTGGCCTCAACACAATATCTTTGCCAAGTTCGAACAGCAGCCTTTAAACAATGGAGCTATTCCTGCAGCTCTGAGACATCCACGAAGAAGCTGGAGGAACCCAGAGGTTTCCCTGCAATTCCTGGAAACCTCAAGGATGCAGATGACTTGCAGCACAGCACCGTCCTTGTTAGTGCTAACAAGCAGGATCCTGTGTGGGGTCATTCATGCTAATATGGCTAACACAAGGAAAAACAGAAGTCAAAGATAAACCCTGTTCCTGGTGCAATTAGACACAACTTTGCTATACAATGGACACAGTATCACAATCCCACAAGCCTGACGGCAATTTAGTCACTGGAGTTCCTCTGAAAACACATCAGACAATCATGTCTGTGCTCACACACACTGCAGAGAGCTGAGCCTCTGAACAGAGAAGGCTATCAAGCTTTATTGCCTGGCAAGTTTGGTACAGACCACATCCACAAAAAGCCAATAACCACCCAACCTGAAGCTGGTTTAAGGGGAGATGGAGATAATAAAAATCCCATACTTACTTTATGAGGCCATCCTCCATGTAAATGTCAGCATAGAACGACTGGTCATCATTGACTATTCGCCCTCCTTTAATAAGGAGACGATCACTCTGAAAAGGGAAAAGCACAGCAGTTGTCAGTAGCAGGCAACACACATGCTTCATTTTGACTGTGAGGGTGGTTAGACACTGGAACAGGTTGCCCAGGGAGGCTATGGATGCCCCAACCCTGGCAGTATTCAAAGCCAGGCTGGTTGAGTCCTTGAGCAACCTGGTGTAGTGGGAGGTGTCCCACTAGAGAAGGGATGATCTTTAAGGTCCATTCCAACCCATTAACATATTATGATTTTATGATTCTCAGCACTCTGTACAGGCGCTCTCCCACAGCTAACCTCAACCACCGATGCTGCAGAAAGGTCACTGGACCGGTGCTAACACTCCAAACAACAGTACAAGAGCAAGGACTGAAAATGCCATACTCCTGAAGCTGTTTCCTAAATGGGAAAGGGGGCTGCCAGAAACACCACCGAGGAAGACTGAGCACAAGGTAGAGTCACTGGGGACACAGCAAATATGCTTCCATAAAATATAGAGAGAAGTCAAAAGCTTCCTACGCCAGGACATTATGCACATAACTCTTCAGGCAGCATGAGCCACACATCATTTAGAGCAAGTTTGTACTAAGGGCATGGCCTTAAACCTTATCCAGATACCATGTAAAGTAAGTAGCATTAAAGAAGAGAAGTCACTCTCTCCTCTGTTACCACCTTGCAAAGACCACCAACAGGACAGGCAACTTGCTGGTAATCTGTCCCTCTCCTGCTGTGCTTGGGGTAATGCTTCTGAGGCATTTCACAGGTCTATACAAAACCCAGGAGACACTGGACTGCACTCCAGTCTCATGATTTACCACCTCCTCTGTTCTCCTTTCTATTGACCGAAGTGACCAGCAGCCTTCTCTGACGGAGCACAACCAGACAGCAGAGGAACACCCCAACCAGGCTTGTGCTTATGCTCTTCCTGCATTCACACTTTTGGACCAGACAACTCAGCATACACTGACGGGAGAGGATGGACACTGTCCTGTGGGGAACAGACCCTGTCTGCAGGAACTGGGATGGCTGAGGTCCTGCTCTTCTACCTACCTCCACCAGCACAAGTTCACACAAGCAGCTGCAGGCAGTACGGGGGCAAACCACCTGATCTCATATATGCCTGCCACGGATTCAGGTGACATAAGGCTGACTGCTGTGTCAGAGAACATGTTGTCTACCTGACTGCTTAAAACATCTCCAATAATTCTTCAGCTCCTGATCACGCCTTACATTCCTCTCTGTTACCCCTGGTGTCCACAGCCCAAGTTTTGGCACGTAAATACACTCCCCTTCCACAGCCTGAGCCTGGACAAGGGCCGACCAGAGCCTTCAGCAGGGCTCACATGCCAGCCTCACCCTGTGACGCTCTTGCATGGGCAATTGCTCTGCAGGGAAACGGGTTTGCTCTCCATCCACCGCCCTTGGGGCAATTTCTGAAGTGTCGCCACGGTGGTGGGAACTTGCTGCTTCCTTTCTGTCAACAGAAGGATGCAAAGAATACTCCTGCGTCCCGGCAGCAGCCAAAGCCCAGAGCCCCGCGTGCATTTCTACAGCAATCTCATCCACACGCAGCCGAGACAAAGGAACTGGGTGGGGAAAGGAGGGGAATGCCGGCGCGCTCAGCCCTGCTGCAGCTCAGCGCGGCGCGGGGGCACAGCCGCCGGCTCCCGGCACTGCCCCGGCGAGGGCCGCCCCACGGCTCTACAGACGGCCGGCAACCGCAGCCGCGGCAGCCCCAGCCCCGGCAAGGGGGATTTACCTTCCATGCCCAGCACAGCCCATAAGGAGCCTCGCCTTCCGCCAGGAAAAGAGCTCAGCTGAGTTGTTCCCGGTTCTCCTGCCACTCACCATCCTCTACAACAAGCAGACTCGAGTTCAGCCCCCCTTCTTCCTTGACCCGAGCTAACACATCGGGCAGAGGTCTGCCCAAACCGTGCTAAGGGAGCTCTGGAAGCAAGGGCACGTTGCTGGTCACAGCCCCCCACGCACGGCTCCTTCAAACATCCTGCACTGAGGCACCTCCATGAGCACACAGAGATACTGATCTTGACCAGTGACCTGGGGGACCACAGCCACCTCTCATGAGCAGCCGAGGCACAAGGACAGCTGGTGTGCGCTGGCCTGGCAGTCCCAGGTGCTTGGGCCAGAGCACGGCTGTGCTACACCTCTCCTCATGGGGCACATGCTGGGCAGTGCTCAGCTTTGGGGCTGAGGACCCTGAGCACAAACACGATAAAAAAAAGCCTCCCTGCCCAGATCCACTAACAGCCCTCCATTTTTTTTGTCCTGCCCTCCCAAATTCCTGGAGCTGGTTCTCACTAGAGTGCGGGAGCACCAGCAAATACTGATGCTGGCCCGCCCGTCCCTGTGCATCAGACAAGAGGAAGCCAAAGGAGTCAGGCACAGGCAGCACAGGGGCAGGAGACTGTCGCATTGACAATTACTGAATAAACTGTTAATACGAGCTCACAAAATATGCCTGCTCCACACTCACAAGTGGTGATTCTGTGGCAGATGTGAAGGGCTGCTCAGTTCTAGCTCTCTCAGTACACAAAACTGAGAGATCCACAGTGGCTGAAGCACAAACAAGGCATCCATTCAGGAGATCAGGCACTGCTAGAACCCATCGTGCCCACCCCACAGTGAAGGAACTGCACCAGCACCCACTCACTGACTGCAAGGAAAAAATGCAACAAAGTTGAATAAGGAAAATCCAAGTGACACGCCTACAGGCTCTGGAATCCTTCAGGAGTGCGCCCAGGTGTCAAGAGGCAGAGGAAGAAGAAAGGAAGAGAATGAAACAGTTATGAGGAAACGAGTCTGATTTAATAGCCAGGCTTCTGCAATACACACTATCAGAGCAGCCCCAGACCACAATAAATGCACTGTTCCCCTATCAGGGCTCACTGTGCCTTTGCACACCCACCCGGGCTCCTGCCAGCCACTGTCAGGCTGTGTCATCAGCCACTGTCAGCAGAGGGAAAAGCCCTCCTGCACCAGGAGCCACAGTGGCATGGCCAGGGAGGGAGAAGCCAGTGCCCAAGCCCCAGGCACCGCCCAGCACAGCCTCTGGGCGAAGGGCACCGAAGCAGCAGTGAGTGCGAGATGCTGCACACACCATGGCTGCACGCAGCTCTGCCTGACCGCTGGCACTGACCTGTCACCTGCTGACAGTGCCTCCAAAGTACTCAGGCAGCCAGTGACAGCTCATCTGTCACCAGTGTGGTGCTTTCTGTAAGCATCCATTTCTGCAGGCACAAGAGATGCCTACGAGGCCAAGCCTGGAGCTTCCCTCCAGCTCAGCTCTGCCAAAACCTGCTGGATTCACCACGAGCACCCAATACCTCTCCATGCTGGTAAGCCTTTATGCAGAACTCTCCCTGTCTCTCTGCCTGTTTGCATTTGGGATCAAGCTTTCAAACCCATTACCCATTCCCTCGTGCCCACACTTTGCTCCTGATGCCCTTAAGCATCATCTGGTCATTTTGAGATCCCAAATATCGGGTGGTCTCTTAACATTTTTCAAAGTGATGCTGCAGAAAAAAAGGCAGGCAGCACTTCCAGAAGGCTGCCGAACCCAGACAAGAACAGTGCTCACCTTGTTAACAAAGCACAAGGGTCTAATTAGGGGAGCACAGAAGCAGGTGTATGGTTTCACTGCTTTTTCCCTTGTAAAAGAAGAGACACTAATTGCAGTGGTGTTTCATCAGAAGCTCACATTTCCTCCTTACTAATGTACCACACAACAGCATGGAAGAAACCCTGGCTAGAGCCATAGGGAGAGATAGTTAGCTGACAGCTACACTGTGATTCCCTGCCATCTGTGGCTAAGAAATGACATACTGATAGCTACCATTTTACCAAAATCTGTCTAGTCAGTAACTGAGGCTTTCCTCCCCACTTGTACCTGATAGAACATACTGGCCATCCCCATACAGACCTCCTTGTTTTTAGAGGTGGCAGAGACATCACAGATATGGTGTATGTGGGCTCCTGCAGGGGGACTGGGGTGGGCATGGCTCACACCAAAAAAATAAATATGGGATCTCCAGTCTACCTGGCCTAGGAAAGGATTTTATGACAGAAGCACAAAGACTGAGTAATTTTGACTCCACCTTAACAGTTCTGTTAACAGGTATTTTGTGAAATCAGGACAAGATTTTAGTCTTCCACCTCTCTTTCTGCAGAAAAACATACTGTGGACAGCAAGAGAGGAAATACTTTGATTACCTTTCCAAACAGCCAAAGAAACTGAACCAATAAAAAGTCTCTCAACAGACACACAAGATCTGAAATTACTGTTCTCCCGAGCTGGGCACACCAGCATCAGCACGCATGTGGAAAGTAATACCACGTTTAGTGATCTCTGATGCACGGTGCACAACACGAGACAGTGAAGAGCAACACATCCATACCAAGCTGATGGAGCCATCACTGAGAAAGCCAAAGCCTTGGCTAATCTCCCCTCCCCGTGTTTTCTCCACTGCATATCCGACAGACATGCCTGTACTTCCCAGTCTTCCATCAACGGCTACAGTCTTGCCTGTCACGCTGTCACACACAGCTTTTGACCAGGCTTTCACAACTCATGTTGCGAATAATTTGCACAGAAATTTATCCCACACTAACACATGCACCACTCACTTGTGATCCTGGCCTCTCCGCTAAAATGGCTGTCCTAGAAAAGATAAGAAACTGCTGCAAAGAGATACAATAGGCAAACTGTGGTTTTTCAGATTTTACTGGCAGAAACCAACTACAAATACTGACTGCAGCACTGTTGAGTACAAGAGGAACCAGGAGAGAGTGCTTCTGCATCTGCAGAAACACACTAGGCAGTTGAAACAATAGCTGTTGGGAAGTACAAATACCCAGTTTTCCAATATATCCTTCATGAAAGCCCAACCTGCCCATTGCTTGGGTGACAGAAGCGAGGAAGGCACTGCTCCTCTTGATCGTGAACTCTGTCCCTGCTTCAGTGCTGTCAGCTCTGAGACCTACAGGTGAGTTACTTGCCAGGGGAAGTGGCTTCTGTTATTCTCTGTATACTCTCACGCTCCAGACCTCCCCTGCCTCGAATACAATGCTTTAGATGCTTTAAAGGTAATGGGACAACACACTCTCAAACCTCTCTCTACTAACAAACATAGCTTAGGTGACAATCTGCCATCCCTATCAGCTGCTACCTGTACCGACACGCAAGAAGATTCTGGGGCAGTAATCTAGAAAGGAGGAATAAACAATGCCAACAGTGCCCGGGGGGGCACAGTAGGTGGAAAAGGACAGAACCAACTTTGTTCTAGGGGAGACACTGGAGCTGAGCTTTTATTTCTGCCACTCCATACTAAAACAGAGGAGGCCACCCACCACCTGACTTCATTATCTCCCCCGAGTCGCCTGGTCATTTGACCAGAATTCCACGGCTATGTCTTCCAGCCCAGCCAGAATATGATAATGCTGCAGAACAGGGCCAGTGAGTCATGGAGGGTCATCCTCAAGGTATAGAAGTCAGAGGGGAGAGCTACCTGTAACACCAGTGACACAGACACCATATGCCTGCAGCATTTTCAGTTTCAGCAGAAAAGGAAAGGATTTAATAGGGATAAATCAAGCAGCTTGGGAGATTTTGTTACCACTGAGGTGAGAGAGCTCCCACTGGATACCAGAGGAGCAGGCACAAGCCCTGCATATTGATAAAGCATATTGTAAAGAAAAAGCCCTAGAGAATGGAAGAAATCCCACCTGCAGCAGCAGTTGGGGTGTCTCCATGGTGGTCTAAGGATATAGAAAAGGCAAGATGTGTAAAGCCATAATATTGCTTGTGAAAGCAACTGAATCTAGGCTGACAAAGGAATTTCTCTTTACAGTGGTCAAGATCTCAGTGCTTTTGGGAGCATTTTGCTCACATTTGTACACGCAAAAGAATAATGGAAGTCAAGTGCTTTGCTTTTCCTTTTTTCTTCAGAGGGCCAGACTGGTCCTCAATAGAAAAATCAGGAGCTACATGAAGCCAGTGAAAAACCAGCAAGATGAAAGACCAGATCGCCTTCCCAGGAGCAAGCCCTCTGCGGCCTCCGCAGGGCGAGCCCTGGAGCAGAGTTGCCACGGCAGAGATCAGAGCAGGAAAGATCCAGAGGGAGCGGCACGGCAGGGTACCGGTGGGACCGGGGCTCCCGCAGCTTCAGGGCCAACCCACCAGCCGCCCCCTCTCCCGGGCGGGCCGGGGCAGGCGGGTCCCTGAGCGCTGCAGCGGCACCGCCGCACCTGATACGGCGACACCGAGGAGCTGCTCGGCGGAGACACCGAGCATGGGGAGCGCCCTGCGAGAGACCGGGGCAGCCGCCCGCCCCCTCCGGCCCCGCCCGGAGGGAACCCCCGGCAGGCATCGGGTACCGCCGGGCACGGACCACCGTAGACGCTCCAGCGCGGGCTCTGCCCGGCTCAGTTCACCGGCGGGGCCGGGGCACCTGCGCGGGCGGCGGCTCTTTGTCTGCGCGCCGCTGCCGCCGCCCCGCTCTGACCCGCAACGCCGG
>VZRR01006228.1:149626-213276 GCA_013398015.1 Oreocharis arfaki
CCCCGACCCCGGGCACCGACCCTGGGCACCGACCCCGGGCACCGACCCCGACCCCGTGCACCGACCCCGGCCCCCGGAACCAGGCACCGACACCTGGCACCGGCACCGGCTTCGGGAGCCGGCACTAGGCACCAGCACCAAGCACCGATACCGGCCCCAGGCAGCGACGCTGTCCAGTCTGCGTCTGCATCCAGTCTCCAGGGGCGGCCCACGGGAGCAGCCACAACCAGGGCTCTGTGCTGGCCAAGACTTTCCATGTAACACTGGCAAGTACAATGAACGAGGCTGTCTGTACAATGAACAGAACAGGCTGTCTCGGGCTGCTGGCATGTACCTGCATCACCTCAAACTTTCTTTCACACGCACAGGAATTTGAAAGATTAAAAAATAATAAAATACACCACACATCTGGCTTCGGGAATCCTACATGCCATGCAAACACTACAAGTGCTGGCAAGGACTCTTCCAAGGACTTCTTCCCTTTTCTCTGCCATGACTTTGGTAGGAAGGTTTAAATGGTGGAATTGTTTACAAGTACTGTGTGCTGAAACAGACGATGCTGAGCCTGGCCCACAGCTGGCCAGGACCACGAGAGCAAGAGCTGTACCACAATGGGATGAACTGGTCTACCCCTTCCTGCTTGCCACAATCCGTTGTGCTTCCAGCAGGTCCTGAGAACCATGGCCAGCCTGAACCTTGCTTTCTCTTCCAGGCCAGCTGTGACTCCATTCATGCTGCAGAGCTTTGAACACCATCAGCAAAACGTTCCCACAGATCCTGCTGCCAGGCAGCTCCACTAGGAAAATCTTCCAGCCACACCTGGCATGGACATTGCTGTGAATCTGATTTCTACTTCCTGGCAGAAAAACAAGCCATCTGACCTGGGTGACCAACACCCAAACCCTCTTTCCAGTTTGCTTTCTGAACTAGAACCTAACAACAGCATCAGGGGCCTGACAAGCACCCTGCTCACCACTGCATGCACAGGCAGAGCCATCTCACAGCACAACCCCGGACACTGCAGCCAACTTTGACTGCTACAAAGCCCTGGAATAAGTGGGTGACAGCAGCATGGACTGTCAGTACCATGTGCTCTCCAGCAACCCAGCCTAAAGCTTTTATTACCCACTGAGTCTCTTACTCTGTGTGCTTCTGCTGAAGTTCTTGGATAGTTTTACTGGATATGTATTTATTCTAAACCCAAAAACCTTTCACCAGTTTGAACTCAAAGTCAGCAGATGCTCAATAACTTACTTATTACTACCAGGACTGTGAGAATATTGACTAATTGCAAGGGCTGCTTGGCCCTTCTGTTTCCTTGTCCCAGCTCCTATGCCACTGCTGCTGAGCTGCTGCACCCCTGCAGTCCCCAAGAGACAGCTGCAAACCTTCCCCTTCATGGCAGATCCATGGGCAAGGGATGTCTGCAAGCACCAGGCAGGGAATGCGGGAGGAGTGCTGTGCCAGAGCCTCTGCAACTAAGAAGCCTGTGGGGAGAAGATCAGGTACCAGACCATACTGTTCTTGTCACAAGACTGCAATGCTTCAAGAACAGGTCCCGGTCTCTACTGAAATTACACTGGCTGGGGCTGGGAGGTGAGAAAGAGCCTCAACTTCTACCGCCAAACCTCTCAAAACTTCACTCATGCATTTTCTGGAAAGTTTATCAGTATCCCCATGCCTGGTGGTGCCACATTTACTTTGTCTAGACTCAGTAACAGAAAGAGTAGCAGTTAATTAGTTAACAATAGATAAATGACTATGCAGATGCTGCTGACTTCAACACTTGGACAGTTTCAAGAGCCAAGCTTGCATCAGGCCCCTGGATGCTGGCCAGCCACAGTGACTTCAGACCCCTCGTTTGAAGAGATGTGCTTTCCTAGTGGTTGCTATGTGACACTTGCACAAATACAATCAAACACCCTGCCCTGGGCCCAAAACATTCAAAAGAGAAAAAAACTTTTTCCATAGGATCTCTTCCAGGTGCAGTGTGTGAGGCACTACTCACATGCTTCAAAATATTCTCTATGAGAAGCATGGTCAATTTGAAAGTTACTTAAAATGGCAATCCTCAGAGCTCAAAACCTCCTCATGGCAGCAGATGTTTGTGGACAGCCACAAGTGACAGGAGCAGGGTGAGGAGCACCAGTGGTGTGAACGCAGAATAGAAGGCCCATGCTGCTGCAAGGACTTTGGCACCAAAACAGACCCATCTCTGACTGTGACCCACCAATGCTCAGCAGCCTGGCTCAAACCCCCTCTGTGGAGACCAGGAGACTCCTGATCCAGCTCTAATGCAAAGGACAAAAGCAGATCCCACCAGCCCTATGTGTCTGTGACCAATGACTCTTACACAGACACAACCAATGTTCAGTGAATATCACCAGTCATGAAACAATCTGGGCTCAAATATCATAACGTTCAACAGATTTGCCAGGCCAGCCTGTCCCCATGCATACAATCTCCTCCTCCCCATACATATTCTTTGCATGAAACCATCCCCTCTGCTCTCCTAGCAGATGAATTTTCAGGGGTTAAGTTACCCCAAAGGTAGTGAATCCAAGGGACAGAAACACCATCCCTGCCCCAAAGTGGGAAGTCCCATGCCCCCAGAACAGTTCCTGCATCCCGCAGGCACACAGAGAAGGTGTCCTGGCACAGGAGAGGCTGTTTCTTCTCTTTGCCAGAAATAAATGATGTTGAAACCAAACATGTCAAATTGAATACACTAATATGTGTACACAAGTGACTGCTGCTTTAAGGCCAATTAATTCAGTTTTAGCCTGATCCTGCAGAGCAAGGAAGTGCCCTTGAGCTGGGAGGCTCAACATGTGTTTTTCCTCTTCTGGGGCTGGGTTGGCTCAGTGACCCATAAAAGGCCAGGACTGGGAGGGAGCTGCAAGCCGTGGGGGCTTGCCCAGCACACTATGGGACCAGTCACTGCTGGGGCCCCTGTCTCTCCATTCAGCACCGCTGCCAGCAGCAGCAGTGACCAGCTGACAGGTTTCACCCCCGACAGCTCTGCTGGAGAAATCGCCTCTCTCCAGCTCCTCCCTCAAAAGGCACAATAGAAATGTTCATGCTGCAGGCAGTGGCATCCCTCCCTCTTCCTGCTGCACCTGGGCTGAAAGAGCCTGCTCACCCAGAAGGTCATCCCTGGCAAAACACCAATGCCAAGTCCGCAGGGACACGGCTCCCACTTCACTCTGGGCTCCTTCTGTGGCATGAGCTCTGGCTGCACAAGAGCTTCTGTATTTCCACTGAAACAACTCAGTTCCATCTCAGCACAGATGGGTCAGCCCAAGTCCCTAAAACACAGGCACCCTTTAACATGCAGAGCAGGAACTAGAAAGGTCTGAACCCTAGGCTTAGCATCACTTCCCCCCCACCCTGAGCTGTACAGAAACATCTGATACTGGATTCAAATCTGTGTGCTGTAAAATGGAGCTCAGCTGTTCCCAGGAGGGCAATGGAAAAGATGCTGCTGGATTGAGCCCACAGCCAAGAGCCACCCAGCTGAACAAGCCAAGGTCCAGCTATAATTTCCAGCTTCTCAACCCTGTCTCCAGGAAGGCTGCTGACATGTTTGGGTTTTGTTTCTTTCTCCCATTTACTCCAGCCACCTGCAACCTGCTCCCCGGCAGAAAAATTAACCTTCTCTGCTTTCCACCTCTTAGCAGAGGTGATGATGTCCATGTAGGGAAATCTTTTGCTTGAAATAAAGCAACAGAGCACATGTAGCTCCAGATGGTCTCCACCATGGTTTTCCTCAGGATCAGGGCCTTCAGTGATCAGATTTGTTCCCACCTGGACCATCTCTGAAGAGCAGACCACACATAGGAAATTACTTTTCTGGGTCTCATCACAAAACCTCCTTGTTTTTGTTGCCATTTGCAATGGCACCAACACTTTACAGTCCTTCTCTAGGTCTGTTTGCTCGTACTTTTTAGCTGAATCTCTTTTTGTCCTTCCTGGCTCATGTCTCTGAGCCTTCCACACCACATCAGGATGGTTCCTTCCCAGCTGATATTCAAAACATCACTGTAACCTGCACACATGCTGTACCTCTCCTTTAGGTCACTAAAGATACTGGAGAAGAGTCACTTCCAGCACAGCTGCAGACAGCTCCCCACTAAACAAGTCACGCACCCTCCCTTTGAGCCCCACACAAATTTTCTATGGAGCCATATCTCCCAAGTTCTTTCCTGATGAAGCACCAGGTGAGGCCTTTCTATGTTTTCTGACAACCTCAGAAAACATATACAGTATAAAAAGAAGCATCACCTCTCCTACCTGCTACAATGGGCTATCACTAGAGAATCTTGCATGTAGTTCTTCATGGCATGTTTGGTGGTGCCCACTGCTCCCCTAAAAGGTACCATGGCCATGTTCTACTATTAGTTGTTCAATGTGGAGAAAAAATATCATTGGTTTTTTATTTTAAACAAAAGTCTCCTGGGGTATTATTTTACAAAGGTAAAGAGCATTATAAACCCTATCATGGTTGTAGAAAATAACTCCTTCCCTGCTTATGAGCCCCTTTTAAACCACCAGACCAGAATCCCTCTTAACACTGGTGTCATGGCACTAGAGAAAGATACCAACAGAAACCCTCCTCTGGCAGGTCGTGCCAGCAGTCTACCCAGAGCCCCTGCCATGTTCCTGGGAAGCAGGCTGAGAATAGGCTGCATCAATGCAGGGCTTGCTATCTGTTTTATATCTGCAAAGCCCAGTTTCTTTTCTGCTTAAAAATTCCACAAAGACCAACACGTCCTGGGAAGAGCATGAGGTTTTCAAGACCACGTCAGCCCAAAATAACACTCACAGCATCATATCAAAGCCCTGGCAGTGCAAGATTGGCCGGCCACCTCAGTGCCCCAGATGCAGTGGCCAGGTACCCCAGAGGTCACTCCTGCCAGCCAGCTCCCTGCTCCCACTTCTCTATGGAAGTGACCGAGGCCAGTCACTTCCATAGCCTAGACCACCCTGACCTGAGAACAAGGACAGAAGGAAACCAAGGACTATTGCTACAAGGTAGTGTGAAAAATCCAACTACTTCCATGTTAGGGTAAGTTTTGTGGTAAAACATAAGCTCTTTGCAGCAAGCAGGAACTCTTCAACTGAATCCCTAATTTCTCTGGAAGTCTAGCCCTACTGCGTAACTCCCATGGAATCCAATATCTGTCTTTTTACACAGAGGGGTGGGATAACAAACTCAGCAGTTTCGTGTAAGTGCTGGCAATAACCTCTGCCCTAGCATGAGCAGCCAAAGAACTGACTCTTATTGCTGTGCTTCAGGCATCAGATTTCTTAAAAAACACAAACATATACATGTGGGATTTTTTTCAATAAAGACCTGAATATTTAACATTCAACTCCATGAACTGTAATGCAAGTTTAACTGTCGTATTTGTTTTGTGGGAACTAGTTCAGTGGGTTGGATTTGTTCCTATTGTTTGTAAAAGTAACAGAAATAATGTAACTCAAAACTATTCTCTTATAAAAAGAAAGAGTAAAACCAAAACACAAACACTGAATGGGGTGATATTGCAGTGATGAATTAATGCTATCAAAGTGCTTTAGGATCCCATCCACAAATTCAGGATTTTAAACTGTGCTAAAGGCAGTGCACAACTGCAACTTCAGATTACGCCAAGTTGCCTCGTGAGGCACAGACTGCTGTTGGCTTGGTGTTCCTGCTATAAATTACTGGCATTGGAAACCAAAAAGCTGAATGCTGAAGTCAGAGCACATTTTACAAGTGTCAGGAAAACGAAGAGAGAATCAAGCTAGTCCAAGCTTTGTTCTCCATTTGAGGCAGTGCTGCCTCAATTTCCAGGGTGTATCACAAGTTGATATCTAAGTGCTATCACACGATCAGACATGTGTGACACTGGCTGACTGCAGAAAAAGCCAACGACTGGCTCCTGCCGGTCTTCTGGAGGGGATGAACTCTTCGCCTGCTTTCACTGCCCGCTAGTTTCCCTTGCGTTCCTTTTCCCCTTGCTCCCCAGCCAACGGAGCTGCCCCAGCCTGCGGTGAAGCCACAATCCCATGTTTGTGGGACCACAGCCAGTTGCCTTGGAAATGACAACTTAGCTGCAGAACCACGCAGCAGGAAGGACGAAGCATCTGGGGGTTAGTGCCACATGTTCCTGCCTGTATGACTGCACAGGAGGATGAAAACGCAGGGTCTCTGCATGGCTGAGCAGTGAGGAGGGACGTCGAGGAGGCCTCCACAGGCTTCTGGTTGACCTTCCCAGGCACCAGGCACAAAGTGTAAGGCTCCTTCCCTGCTCCTCAAAGCCCTGTTGCCTCTGCAGATGCCCAGTATTGCGGCTCTCCAGTATCTGTTCACACATCACCAGCCCTCTGTGAGCATCCTGGCCACAGGACGTCTGTGGGGTGGAGGGTGTTGTCTGTGACCTACAGAGAAACTCTCTTTTTACTTTGTGATAGTAAAGTGAACATAGTAATCCACTCTGGCTAAACAAATAGCATGACAGCTCTCAAAGAAAACGGCAGGACACTTCACAAGGGAAGAGTCCACACCGGCTATAACTGATAAAAACCTGCACTGAGTTAAATCACTCTTGTTAAAAATGGTCTCTGCGAATAGCCCAGATCGGCACTGAATCTGGCCCCGCAGTGTTGTTCCTCCAAATCTTAAGTGCTGTGCAACAACAACTCTTGCTGCAGCAGAACTCAATAGCGGGAAAAGGGACCTCCTGGTTTGAGCAAAGAGCGCCTGAAGGGCACATCTCTTGTTCCCCAGGAAGCCCATCAGCCCACAGAGGCAGCCCCCCACAGCCACAGCCTTCACAGTAGACACCCTGGCCCCTACCCTAACGACTATCACTCTCTGTCCCTAAATCCACTGGCAAAGCTCAAACTCCCACTGACAGAGCAAAGGCACAGCTCCCAACTGCTCTGAGCTATATCCCCACTATGACTTCAATGCACCCCAAAATACAGCCCAGTTTTTTTCTTCCAATAGACTCTGTGATAAAACAAAGTGAGGTTGGACCATGTGCCTGGGTCTGTATCATGCAGTCCAGCTGCATGACACCATGTGTTATCACCAGGCATTTATTCACTGCAGTTATCTCCCTGTAGAAATGTTGGTGCTTTAATTGTAATTAATGTCATTAGAGGAAAAAAAGAACAAAAAACAAATAAAACAAACAAAAAAACCCAAACAAACAAACAAACAAACAAAAAAGGTGTATTGGTCTGTTGTACTTCCAAGAAACTGCTCACCACAAAAATTAGAAGAAAGATCTCTATGTGTTACCCTGGGTGCAGGCAAGTCTCTTACTTTCAGCTTCTCTAATAAACAAGTCGCTTCAGCAAGAGTAGATGACTTGAGCTCTCTCTCTGTTTCTTAATCTGCGAAATTATTCCAAGTCCATTTGCCTTGACAAAAGTGCCTTTGTGTGCCCCAAGTCTGCAGAGTCCAACACAGGCAAACTCCCCATGGCTGTGCAGGCAGTGGGGCTCAGTGTGCATAATTCATCTCCCCTTGGACTGTCCTGCTCTGGGACACCCCAAAGCTCGAAAGCCACAGTACCAAGTCATACAATTCTTTCTACCCATGTACACACAAAAACACGTATGAAGTTGCCCACCCTCTTAGGCAAGATGTGCAGATAAAAGGGGTTTGGCTCCCGATGCTTATCAGCTGAAGGCCTTGGAGGAAGAAATCTAGAGGCAGAAATTATCAGGAAGAGAGGAGCTGCTGAAGGAAATCCTCAGCTACAAAATACCAGAGACAAGGGTCTACATAAGACCTTAAAAGGGAAGAAGACTTTTTAAAATTTTTTGGCACAGCTAATAAAGAAAAGCTCACAGCAAAGCATGCAGACAGGCTGTCAGGAGCTTCAGCTTCTTTTCCAACAAGCAGCAGCATTAAATTGTTAATGCAGTGGTCAGTTCTGCAGCTGCTACTTAAACCATGTGGACAAGGTTGGTACTGACAGGAATAACACTAATTTTGTTCCCGACTCTGTAAAATTGCTGTAAAGGAGCAAAGCTCAAGAACATGAACTGAGAAGCATGCCAGTAAGATACCAAAAAGCAGAGGCTGAAGAAATTAAAGTGCAACGAAGAAAGCTCAAAATAAGCATTGCAGAGCTAGACATTCCTACAGAAGACAGTGAACACTTAGGACAGCCTGATGCTTTTCCCCAAAACCGAGACAGGCCAAGTCATCACAGTTCACTGCCATGCTTCCACTAGGCTCAAGCTGGTGAGGTCAGGCCTCCAGATCACAGATGTCTGCTGTTTATCAGGGTTTGCATTCCAGACCCAAGTGGAGGATTCTGCAGAACCCCAAGACAACCACTCCATCTCTTTGTGCTAAGGTGCAGGTGATTTTTCACTCCATCTTCAAAAATGGGGAGGGGGGGGGGGTTGTCCCTGTTCTTGTTTTAAAAAGAGCGACCTTAAGATGGCTATTAAAAAGTTCAGCCCCTAACAAACTTATTGACCAACAGCAGAGAATGGCCTTACTTGCCTGATACAAAAATGAGCCACGGGACCACCGAAATCCCAACCATGACATTCACTCAACACTATTAACTTAATCATCTTGCCCAACTGCTAGTGCAAATAGGACCAGAACCAGCACAGCAAGCCATCTCACCCTCCAGCAGAAGGACTACGTTGTGGAGCTGGATGGATTAGTTTATCACATTCACTTTGGTGTAAGTTGAGAAACTTTGTGCCTGGTGATACCTTCAACACTGGCACTTCCAGATCAACGTGCCGTCTCCCCACTGCTGGTGTGGTACTTCTGGTTTGTGTCCTTGAGAGATAAGGATCTGCCTAGTTTGGAGCAAAAGCACCAAAATCCACACTGGGTTGTTTTTCGTTTTTTTTTTTTTCCACGTTCGGTGGCGCGGGAGTAGGTATTCTTTCATACAAGTATGAAAGAACTACTGCAGCAAACGGAGCCGGCGGCTCTGACTCTCCCGGTGCCGCGGTCAGACCGCCGACATCCCGCCTGGCCGCGGGGGCGGTCGGGGGACGCTGCGGGCAGCCGGGGCGGAGGAGCCACCGCCGCATCCCCAGCGGCTCCTCCAGGGCCAGCCCAGAGGGCGAGCGGCGGCGGGACCCCCNGGCGCTGCCCAACGCGCAGTGCCCCAAAGTCGAGGGTCTTGCTCTCGAAGGCGCCCTCGACACTGCAGAAGAGCCCCCCGCGCTTCTGACGAGGCACCGCCGCCGAGCCGGGCCGCGCCAGGTACACCGGCAACTCCTCATCGTCGCGCCGCCCGTCCGCCGCCATCCCCGCTGCGCCGCCAGGACGGGACGGACGGGGCGGGATGGGGCGGGACCGGGCCGCGGGCTCGGGGCGGGGCGGACCCGACGTGAAGCTGAGGGGGGCAAGGGTGGGTTCCGCTCGGCCGGACCCGGGGTCGGCTGCTCCGGCGTCGTCCGGGCCGGACGTTGCTGTCCGGCTCGCTGTGGGGAAGCTGCCACCGGCCGCCTTCCTGAGATGCTCCAGCCGTGAGGACGGAGCGGACACACGGGAGTGCCTCGCTGCTGACCATGCGGGGCGCTCGGCAGATGGGCTGTGCTCGGACGCACCGGCAGCAGCCCCGATAGCCGCGTGTCAGTTTTCCCCCGCCGGTGCATGGGCGCTGCCCACAAACCAGCGTTTGCTCACAAGCCCCGGGCCGTACCTCATTCTGCTTAGGCCGTGGTCCTTGCAGAGGCACTGCGGTTAGGTGGACGCTACAGCCAGACACAAGCAGTGTCCACTGCCCAAAGTCTTCACCGCTCGCAAATGCGAGCACGGGTGTTCCTGTCACAAAAAACACCGGACCGGCCCCACAAACAAGCTTCGTGTGTTGGCTAGTTTAAGGTGTTGCTTTGATAGCTCCGTTGCAACTTCATTTCAAAAGTACTGGAGGCCCAAAGGACAGAGGGACAGCCAAGACTAGGTCTTACAAATGCTAATGGCTATGTAACAGTACTAGCCTGTGAAATATATCATGAGCACCAAAACTGGAGCTTTGACTAAAATTGTTTAGCCAAGTGCTCATTTCTTTTATCTAGAACAAGTGTACATGGTACCTGTGCTCAACATCCTGTCAAGTGATTTCTCAAACCACATTTTTGTGTTATGAGAAGTTGTCAGTCACGCTTTTTCCAACCTTTTCTGCAAAAACAAAGCAGTGCCATTATCTCTGCCAGTCCTCCGAGGACTGGTGGTTCTTAAGGAAAATCTACATGGAGCCTGACCCATCATGGAGAAAAATTACCCTGTGATTAAGCCTGGAGAGGCAGTCTGGGAGCACTGGCTGACTGAGGCTTGAGGCTATGTGGGAGGAAATGGTTTGGGATCGTTTCCCTCCTTTTGCACCCTGGGAAGCAGTCTGCTTTTGTAACTGGACTTGTACCAGTGTCATTAACTGGGTCAGTTTTTTCTCCATCTAAGTGGAATAATCTACAGTAACTTGAATTTTTGACTAATTATTCAGGTCTAAAGAGTTAGGAGAAGAGACGATGCGCTAAATATAAACAGACTGTGTCTGCAAACTTGGAAGAGTTGCTTTAAAAGCCTTGTGTTACACAGCACAGTGAAATACTCGTCAGTGTCTGCCCTTACCTTCTCTAAAGCAGCACCAGAGAGGGTTGCATTTGGTTGTTCTTGGGTTCTTACATGAACTCTAATATGCAGCTGCCCCAGCATTGTGGCTTCATGATGCTCAGCACCATGAGTGTCATGCCTGCACCAGAGCCCTGCCTCCACTTGACCAGGATGTGCCAGGAGAAGAGCCCAGCGCTGTCACGTTTCAGGTGCAGGGGCAGCAGCAGTGGCTGGCAGCTAGGGAAGAAAGTATCCCTTCAAATAGCCAGAATACGTTTGTTCTAGAGTTTTTTTCTACTCGTATTCTCCTGGCAAATGCTTCTCCTCTGTAACTGGATGCTTAGCAACAAGACCACCAGTACTGGCCAAGCAAATGCACACAAAGTGGCTGCCCACCTTCCTAAGGTCTTTACCTTCCTAAGGGACTGCCTTAACATAAAGGAATTTATCCTCCTCCTGCTGCAAGTGGGATCCACTGAGTAGAAGATGAAACTTCCTCTCAAACAGCTTCTGCCCCTCTCGTGAGTGGGATGTGCTGATCTCGGAGCTGGCGGCTGGCACGCCCCTGCCTCCTCGGGGCCAAGCAACAGCACGTGAAGAGTAAGCCTTTCCTGGGAGGAAAAGTGTGCCCCTGCACTGCAGGCTGCTTTGTGCCTGTGTGCACTAACCACAGTGAAGTTAGAGTGAACCCCTTGTTTTGGTTGGGACATCTCCGTATGGCTGTGCAACTTCACGGGGAATTAAAATTCTCTGGAATGGGGCCTGGCCTTTGTCTGATTCTGCAAATGTGCAAAAGTTTCAGCATTGTACTTTAATAGCAATATTTATTTAAATCTTAATTCCAATGTTTATCTTTCCTAGTGCCTTGCTGCGTAGATGGTTGCACTGAAGTTATCTGCATCAGTAAAGGAGTACAAGGCTCTTCTGGGAAGTGAAGGCTTTAAAATCTGACTTTTAATGAAAATCATTCACTGTATAAAAGACAATTCTTGATTTTTACTTTTTAAATTGCCATTCATTTTTAAGGTCTTTTTTGTTAGGTGTTGTAAGGCTATTAGTTCAAGAATACCATGAAAGTTGAAGTTTGTGTTCAGTGTGTGTTCACTGCACGGTTGCTTTTGAGCCCAGCAGAATGCATTATTTATATTTCTGTATATGTATGTCTTGGATCAAATGTGAAGCTTTGAATTATACAATGACAAAATGTCTGCCCCCTGTAGTTAAGTAAATTTTCTTTCCTTTAAATCACATGTTTATATGCTCATGGGCAAAAATGTTGGTCAGGCAAACAGTCATGAGTGGTGCAACTTCAAACCCTGCTGGCAAACCAGCTCTCCTCTCACTTCTCTGTTCAAAGGAGATGGAAGATAGAGATCAGGGAGGGGATCCAGTGGGAAGGCTGTTTCCCCTGCCTGAGCCCAGGGAAGATGGAGATGGAAGGCATGTGAGCTCATGTGCTTTGGGCTGCTGGGGGACCCACCAGAGCCAACTTCAGTCCTGCAAGGGTTTCCTTTGCTCGAGGGCTGGGTTCACATCTTGACCCCAGAACAGGAGTGCTGGTCCTCATGGGTCAGGAATCTGAGCTGAGCCCGGCAGATGGGCACTGCTGGTTTTATCATGAAGGAACAGAAACAGGCTGCTCTTCTGATCTAGGGAACAGCATTTCTTTTAGGGGAAGTTCTGTAGTGGCAAGCTTCTAATTCATGTCTTTCTAGTTGAGTAAGAACTGTTTAAGGCACACTGAGAAATGGAAATCAGTCGTGTTACAAGGTGAGCCGCACTGGTTATGAATGGGGGAATTGTGCAGCCTTCTGGGAAGTGGTCTTTAAGCAAATCCCTTTCTGCAAAAGGATTAGTTAATAAGATGGGACATAATCACCCTGTCTGGGGTGTGCGTTTTCTTGTTCTGTGCTCTTAAAACTCCAGTGCTGGTTTTCTTCGTCCTCATCGGCTGCTGCCAGAGCACCGGCTGGGGTCCCTGTCAGAGCCCGTGTGGGGAATCGCAGGCTCTAAATGCCGACTGCCTGAGCCACAGAGTATCTAGTGAGGGGCGCAAGGTGTCGTGTAACTTTCTCAAGCATTTTCTCCATGAGGATGTCAAACTTACTGTTATCTTTTAAATGTTTGAAGAGGAATTTAAATTTTCAACTGAATCATTCAAATAGCAAAGGTATTGACAGAGAAGTCAAATTAGGTCATCTTGCCTCCCACTGCCAAGGCACTGTTGTCCTCCGATGGGTATTTTCTGATGACTTTGCAAATTTATTTTCCATTTGTCAGGGCAGTGGCCAGTTTCTTAATTGGTAAAACTCTGCATCTTCTGCTGGCAAACTTCTGTGCTGGCAAACATCCAGCTCCCAGATGCTTTGTGCAACATCATTCTATCTGTAATAAAAATAGAAAATGCTTTAAAAGAGTGAAGCATGTCCCAGATTGTGACATCTTGTCCACATAATGCTGTCTGTGTCACTGGAAGTTGCTCATTTACCAGGAAACGTCTCAGGCTCCATAGCTGTGACTACAATGCTCATTAGACTCAGAGAACGTTGTGTTATTTGAAGGAAGCAGACTGTTGACATTAGGTGGGATTTGACCCCTTCCTTCACCAGTGCTGACAAGCTTGAGCCATGTCCTGAGTGAGAACATTTCCTTCCTTGATGTCAGATCCATACAGAATGGTTTTAACACCGATATTCTGTGGGTCTAGAGGCAGCACATCTTTGATTGCACATGAAAAGGATGTAACAACCACATAACATTGTGAGCAGGATAAGTGCACATCAGCTTTTGTAGCTCGTTTTCTTCTAAGGTCTGTGAGTTCAGCTGGAGAAGCAGCAGGGCAGTGGTAGTATCAGGTTAACACTGATTTCTTCTGATTCCTACAGGATTTGATAAAACTGCATCCCTTTATTACATGCATGGTAAGTTGCAATGATGAAGTTAGTCCTAGTTGTCTTGTTTCATGCAAAGTTAGAGCTGCCTTCTCATACTCTGCAGTCATGATTTACAGGCATGTCCTGTTTTTGGAGGCTGCCAGATAAACAGGGTTGTTCTACTATCATTCCTGCAGCAATGTCAGGACAGCCCCTGGCACTGCCTTTCATGTGCCTCAGGGAAAGTTAGGCTAAGTACAAATGCAGAAGAAACAGTGAAGGAGCCAAGAAAATCTGATTGTCTCACATTTAGAAGCAGAGGTCAGAGATGGGTGGGTTCTTTTGTTCCCCAAGAAATGGCATGTTTATGAAGGGCAGGTGACTGATGAGCCTGCTATCTCAATCAGCTGGGGAAGGCCAGTGGCTGATGCCTCCTTCACTACACTCCAGTTTCCAAACTTTAAGACACAGCATGTTAGAAGATGAGACAGACCTTTGTGATCCTCCAGGCTGCTCTGCATATCAGTCCCTGGGGAAGGGTGTTGTCCTTGGTGGAATCCTTTACCAAAGCCAAAGCACTGCAGAGTCAGAAAGGCAAAGCATTTGACTCTGTCAAAAGCTTGTTCAGTGTTTCATGTCAAAGCCACGGGGAAAGTGGGTTAATAGTGTGGTAATTTCTACTGCAGAATGCTATTGTGTTGTTGGAGGGAGTAACTTCAGGCAAGACACACAGCCTGACTTCAGCATGCTGCCAGTCTGTCATACTAGCAGAGACCACAAATCTGATAAGCAGCTGGAAGTTATAATCTTCTGTGCTCGGTTATTCCAAGAATATTTCTGAAATGCAGTAATGCTTTTTGCTCCCAGATTTGTTTAGTGCTGAGCAAAGCCCTATGGAAAAGTCCAGTATTTCAACATGTGGGGTATTTTTTTCCTCTTGAAATGAGCTTCTAGTCAAAATGTTAAGAAATAATAACTGTGGAAAAAGACTTCTGAGAGTCGTTCTGTGGGGAATCTGGACTCTCCTTCTCCCTCACCAGGTCCTCCAAAGAAAGACTACTATCTTCTCCTCAGTGTTGAAGGACTCCTGTGGCACTGAAAGCCTTGCAGTCAGATGCAAACTGAGTCACTCAGTTACAAAGTTGTTGGGGTCAAAAGGCACCAGAGATAAAGCTCTCACAAGTCAGAAGAAGCAATGTTTTCAAGAGGGTCAGAAGCACAGATCTGGCATCAGTATGAAATCCCAAATATTCCAATCCATCTGAAGTCTGCTGGGCCCCCCTGAACTAACAAGGAGGAATGGGTGGTGACTCTGGAGGTTCTGCACATCAGGTGAGCTCCAGCCACCTTCTATTAAGATGGACCAAGCCAGAGATACAACTCCAGATTTCTAGGAACAACCAAGTAAACTTGTAGACATCTTCTGTTGTTTGCATGTCAGTGGGTATCTTCAGGATCACAGTTTCAGGAATGGTGAGATTTTAGCTACTGTAACAGCTGTCTGGCTTGGTGTGGTGTGGACCATTAGGGCCTGGATGAGATGTATTTATATTGGAAAACACACATTCTGTGTAAGTTTGAAGCCCAGAATATTCTGCCAGATGTGTGCCACCAGATTCACTTCAAGAGCAGTCAGCCCACTTCCTCTGAGTTCATGTTCTCTCTCTCAAAATCAGTCTCTTTCCACCTGGTCCTGGTTTTTCCCTGCTTCTTGTATGGCATCATCCAGCAACTTCTGTAAGCTGCGAAGCCTGGCTTGGCTAGTCTTCCTCTGTGTTTGGCCTCTGTTGTGATGGCAAATGCTGACTTGCTTCCAAGCATATCTGCTGTTGTGACTCGCTCTCATTCCAGTTTATCTTAGGGATCACCAGCTACTCTCCTCTGTGCCTGCTTTTATTCCCAGAAATAAATTGGAGGACTAAGATGAGATTTCCTTGTTTCCATGGTGTTGCACTTGACCTAATCAACCATTGCAAACATGAAGTGTCCTTGCCTTCATCCTCTCTACCTGTGGCTTCAGGAGAGCACACTGATGCAAAAACAGGTGGTGTATCTAGAGATAATTAGTGATTATGTGTCAGTGATTACAAGCCTATAACGAGTAATTAGATGTCAGCAGAGTAGAATTACAGTGGATTTAAAGGTACTATGTTTGCTTGTTTGTTTATGTGGTTCCTTGTGACTGTGAGGAAGCAAGCAGTCAAATATACTTTGGCCAGGCTGGTGAAGGAGACAGAGCTGCTGTTTGTGCATTTTTTGTCATGGGCCTGCACGCCCTGGTATAATGCACGCAAGAAGCTCTCTAAGGACCGCGGGAACCAGGCTGTGACTGATCCTGGTCCACTTGCCTGTCAGTCCATTTGCTGCTGCTTTGGAGGAAAACCATATTCTGTAAACTGGAGTGACTGATGCCATGCAGGAGCTAGAACCTGCGCTTGTCATGGCTGGGACTACTTCTTAATTTTTCACTTAGTTTTCGTTCCTCCAGCTGATCCAGTGGTGTTAGAAATTGTGTTCAGTCTGTATTCACCGTCCCACCAAATTCTCCTTTGAAATCACTGTCAAATTATCCTACCACTAAGGACTGGTGGGCTGTCCCTTCAACAGAGATGTTAAAATAGATAAAAATAGATAATGTCCATCTATGTTGCTCACTAAGTATGTCCAAGGGAAAAGCAAGCACAGCTTACAGTCCCCCTTTGTCAGGGAATAGTAGAAAAAGGTTTCTATACTACCAAAATCCATCACCCAAACACAGCCTGCCCTCCACTCCTTTGTAAGACCACTCTTGCAAGCAGTCTTGGAATTGGTTGTTCCTTCAACTCTTTTTCAACAGCTGATGTGAAACCCAAGATTCTGTCTGAAGGCCAGAACCCAATCTCAGCTGCATCAAATACAACTGGAAGAAGTCACATGAAAAAGGGGGACTTAATCCCAAATGAATCCTGCCACATCAAGGTCAGTGTCACCCCATGGCAGATCTAAAGGTTGAGGAGAGCAGGTTGTGCCAGTTTCAGACTACCCTTCATTGCTATTTCCCAGGGAAATTGTCACCTTACCTTATGGGGTTACTGTGTTGCAGAGACACTGAATTAAAATCCAGGTCTTCTCTGTATGCTTATACCCACCTTTGCTCAGGATGAAGGGGCTTTTCCTAACTTCTGTCTTGGTTCTTTCATCTCAGCTGCTTTTTACTCCTAAACCAGTGGACTGTGAGTGCCACACCTTCGGCAGACAGTGGTGGAAAGAGCTCAGATGACTCATCAGACTGCAGGCTGTCAATAGGGAATTGTGCACCACAAAATTCCATTGTACTGAGTGTCACTGCTTTATGAAGTTTACTAAGTATGAAAAAAAAAAGACCAAAGAGAGAGACAGTGAACAGATAGCAAGCCAGATGCTTTCTTGATGGAGAGGCTGGAACTCAAGGTCAAATTGCAGCATTTTGATGTTGGCTCTTTCCAGAGCACGGGTGAGTTATCAGCATCAGTTGCTGTGAACTTTCAAAACACAGTAAGGTGTTTTGGATTGGGAAGTTGTGAAAGGCAGTTTGTTAGTCATTTCCCTGTGAAAGCATATGAATATTGTATCCGTTACGATAAACTTTGAATGCCTGCAACTGAAATCAGTCTGCATCCCAGATGTGCTAATGCCTTGACTGCAATGCAGTTTTTATGCATCCATAAAACATACATAATTTTAAGAATTTCAGACCCATAACTACCAAATGAACCGCTCACATTCTGTGAAGCTAAAACCCTTTTCCTTTTCCCTGTACTTGTTCCATTGCTGTGGAGTAAGAGATTTCTCTTGGTAGAACATGGCTAAGAACAGTGCCAGTTACTTTTGCATTGTGGCCCTTCTGATTCACTGTTAGTGATTTACCTTTCCATTATTTTTGATGTATATGTTGATACAGAAGTGAGAACACCTGTGTGTGTCACCCACACATTTGTGCAGGTTAGGTGCAGGCTGAACAGTGTTAGGTACCATATCCATGGTTTGTTCTTACAGATTTAGACTAAGTGTCCGTCCGTCATCAGAATATTCAAATCCTTCATTCAGTGACTAGGCTAGCTGATAAAAATCCAAGTAACAGATACCACGGTAACCTCTGGGAGTTTCTGTGCTAAGAATGTAAAAACAGAGGCTTGTCTTTCCTGCCAACCCGGAATACTTGGATTCTTTTCACAGCCCCTATCAGTTAAGCAATTGTAACTGTACTGGCTGGCTTACCTGAGGCTTAAAGAAGGATCTTGGGGGAACTGGCCATTTTAAAAGTTCTCTGTTTGGTATACAAAGAAGTCCAAACTTCTGTAGGTTGTTGTCTTTTTACTATAATACTTAGTAGATTTTGCTGTTCTTATCTCTCCCTAATTCTCAGAAGTGATGGAAAGTTTAGCACCAATGCTTTCTATCTGTATCCAAAACCAAGAGTCTGGTTTGAGAGTGTGTGTTGGTTCTGGATGAAGAGGTTTACACAGAGGGCTTTCCCAGCATCACCTCTGGAACTCCTAATGCTCCAGGGGGACTGAACTCCAGCTCACACAGCGGCCCACTGCTCTCCTCTGGCTTGTCTTATAGACGTGTAATATGTGTGCATTACTCCTGTTAAGGAGTGTGTACCCTTTTCTGTAATTTTTCTGTACTTCACTTTGTTTGAAATTTGAATAGTAATAGTTTCTAATGCAGTCACATTTTTCCTTTGAGTATTACAAAACGCTTTCCACAACAATAAAGAAAGGACTAGAGAGGTTCAGATTTTCCTGGCAGAGCTCTAATAACAAGGGCAGCTATGGAACATCCCAAAGTGGAGTGCTGGGGACAGTGCAGGCATCAGTGAGTGATGTGCAACTGAGGAAGCATTGCTAGGAACATGGCAAGGACAGCCCTAAAACATGCTGACTGAGAGAATTGCTGTGGTTCTAAGATACTGTGGTTCTGTGCTGGTTTCAGCTGGGGTAGAGTGTATTTTCTTCACAGTGGCTAGTACAGGGCTATGTTTTGGATTTGTGCTGAACACAGGATCACAATATAGAGACTTGAGGGTTGACAATATAGAGACTTTTTTTATTGCTGAACAGGGCTTACACAGAGCCAAAGCATTTTCTGCTTTTTACATGGCCACAATGGCAAGGAAGTTGGGGGTGCATGGGAGGTTGGGAGGAGACACAGGCAGGACAGGTGACCCGAATTGACCAAAGGAATATTCCATACTAGATGATGTCATGCTCAGTACCTAACATGGGGGGAAGAAGGAGGAAGGGGGGACATTTGGAACAATGGCGTTTGACTTCCCAAGTAACAGTTACGTGTGATGGGGCGCCGCTCTCCTGGAGGTGGCTGAACACCTCCCTGCCCTTGGGAAACAGTGAATTAATTCCTTGTTTTGTTTTGCTTGTGTGTGCAGTTTTTGCTTTACCTATTAAAGTGTCTTTATCTCAACCCATGAGTTCTCTATCTTTTACCTTTCTGATTCTCTTCCCAATCCTGCTGGTGGAGGAGTGAGCAAGCAGCTGCGTGGTACTTTGTTGCTGGCTGGAGTTAAACTATGATAGGTTCTCATCCTGAAAAACTGTTTCACACATTCTACACTGATGACTAATGATATTTTTGCAGTTTAGAATATTTCTCTGGATTTAAATTAGGGAGAGTATCACAGCTTGCAAACTCAGGACCTAAAATATGACTGCATCCAGTGCTGCTTGTCAGAATGATCCTGTTGAATTTCCTTGGCTTCCATTCATTAAAATCTATTTTAGATGACTAATGAAAACAGACTGATTTTCCTGAGTGCTGAGCACTTCCAAATCTGCCATTTTCCCACCTTCTTTTTCAGTGTAGTCTCTCCATTAATCCTAAAAAACATCCAGTTGTATTCTCTGCATGCCTGGACAGGAGTTCAGATCCCTAACTTGGAAACTGTTGTTGAAATATATTGTCTTCTGCCAGCTCTCAGACCTCCTTTATCTGTCTCCAGGAAGTGAAGCTCATTATGTTTCCCCTGGACCATGCAAAGCAGAACAATAATCTTGTTTTGTAAAGTGTATTTTGTGTCACGTTAACATGACTTAACTTCTGGGATGGTTGAAAACATACAAAGAATGTACAAACAAAAGACTTCCAGTTCCATTCAAACCTCTGAATGCACATAACTATGGCTATTGTAAAGAAATCAGAATTTATGAGTCACTGATCCTTACTGCAGAAGGATCTTACTGAAGATGATCCCTACTGCATTTTTATAACAGTTTGTTATTAAAGGAAATGGTCTGCTCAAGGCCTGAGCATTTTAAAGCACTTGAGTCAGCAGCTGATACCCCAGCACGAGAGACTTTGTTTTGCTTGCTTGGGGATTAAGAACTTTACTGAGTGGGTTTGTTTCTCTGATTGTGCCATATGTGGCTCAAATATGGGTGTTTTTCCTGTGTCTGAGGCAGCTGGGGAATTTGGGCAATTTACAGCATTAGGTTAATTTCTGCATTTTACAAGGTAGGTTGGTATAGTATAAGGCCAGAAGTAAACCAAAGAGTTATCATTAATTTAGGTATGACAGGAAGCAGGGTTGGTGACAGGGTCTCAGGGCTCTGGACTCAAAGCCCTGCTGGCTCTAGGCAGGTGCTCCAGGTTCATCGATGCCAAAGCTGTTTTCTCTCCCAGTCATTATCACACAGCTACATCTGGAAACAACAAATGACATGGGGACAGGCTGACAGTGTGGATTAGGATTCGTAGGGTTACGGATATGGAATAAAAGAGTTGTTGACCTTAGTTTATAGATTACCCTTGTTTGGCCCATGACAATGGGGTCACCTGCTTGGTTGCTGATTGCTTCTAGTTCTTGTGTCCCAGGGCTCAAAGGTATCAGTGAAGTGTAGTGCTAGTTTTGTGGGCTCTGTACATCTCGGTATATGGTTTGTTATATAACTGACTGGGTCAAAATTAGGCACAGAGGAGTGGAAATTTTGTTTTCATCTGCTCTAAGGCCAGAACTCAGTAAGGATGGGACCATACTGGGATTAGTATTATGATCAATGTTGAGGTTAGTATTTGGAGGTGCTGAAGATTTGTTACTGGTTCTTGGAGGCTGCCTCTTTATGTTGAGAAATGTGTCTGACTGACAGCCAATCCACCCCAAGGGAGTGCTGATTGTGCAGGAGCCTGTTTAGTGCAGCTGGGGTCCTGCCTTTGAGTGCACATCAAGCCCACCAGACATGTCCCAGTTTCAAGATCTGCAGTGGACCAGAACTCCATGGAGCATTTGAATACACAAATGAGCAAGAAGATGGTACAGTGACACTTTCCAATCTCTGTGCTTTCCCTAGTAATCCCTAAAATGGCATTCAGTTGTTGAGCACTGACCTGCAAAATCTCTACCTCGACGGAAGCGCCTCTCATAAATGGTAAATGTTAGTCTTTAATTAGGGAGTCTGTAATCCATAGATTAGTGGCTCCATGCTCTAAAGTCTCCATCTGTTGTACACACTGAAATCATTATATCTCCAATCTCAGTCCTGTTTCAGGCTTCTAAAATGGTTTTCACAGGATTTTCTTTGTTGTGCAAAGCAGCATGTTCATGGCTGTCACTTGCTGCCCAGGCACTGGAGCAGATGTAGCACAACGGCCTCTTGTCAGTGCAGCACAAACTATGGGAAGCACCTCTGCCTGAGCAGGAGCAGGGCTTTGAAATGTATATTTTGGTCATGTTCAGACTTAGCCCCCCTCAACACAAAGCATATGGCACATTGCCAGTTATTAGGGCTTTGTCTATGTTTAGACAATATCCCAAACAATGGAAAACTGTTGCTATCCAAAGGAGCTACAGAGACAACCCAGAGACCTCCGAATGCATAGCCAGGCTTCTCTTCTCTAGCCATGAGCACTCACTGTACCTGCTCTGGCAGAGGCACAGTCTGGGACAGGGCTTAGTCCCTTGCTTGCTGAAGTATTTATATGATAAAATACCAGACAAAATGGAGATGCCTCAAAGGTGGCCCACACAGCTGCAACCTGAGGCCTCATACGACCACCATACACCCTGCCTGGGGACAGGCTGATGTGCTGTCGTGTACCAGGGACAGACTCACACCAGGCCTGCCGATGGCTTGTCCCAGGACAGTATGCAACTCCTCGGCATTGTCCCATCCTTTTATTGTCTTGTAGCTGAAGACACCTTGCAGCTGTCCCAGGGAAATACCCAGAGCAACATGGACCCAAAATCTGGTGCAGAGTTCTTGTTATTGTCAGGAAAAGGATCCCTTGGATGGCCATGCTTCCACGTGTACACAGGAGATGGCAAAATCAGACATAATAGATGTTGAAACACCTAGGCTTACCATTCTGACCTGTATCCATACAGGATGCTGGTTTTCTTGCACTGTATCTTCCTTCCATCAGCAAAGTACTCCTGGTTTACTCCAGCAGGTGTTCAGGCTGGGATTTCATGCAGGAGCTTTTCTACACCCCTACTGATCCAACTCCCATTAGCAGCAGTTTCCCTGAAATACATTTCTAATTTTGTTAGAAATTTTCAGAAGAGTGAATGCCTTCTACTCTGATCACTGAGCAACTACCGTTGCACATCATTTGGCGTGAGGGATGTTTGTACGGGCAAATGAGCTGCACCCCACAGCATTATCCGGGGAGGATCCGCAAAGTCCTTCTGAGCTGAGCTCATCCCACAGGCCCTGTAGTACACATCTAGTTTACATTGCGTATATATTATCTTTAGTTCTAAATTAGTGCATTTTTATATTAAATGCCCCTTCCATTTTTTTCCAGTCAAAGGAAACAGGACTGCTTGGCTCAAGTTCTTTGCTTCACACATTATTTGCTTCACACATTATTATGTGCATTATTTGCATTATTTGCTTCACACATTATTATGGTGCAAGGGAGATGAACATGTTTGAACTCTCTAATAGTAGAGAATTAAATCTAGATCCAAATTTTTGTGTTTCTGAACCACTTAATGTGTTTCAGTCTTCTAAGAGCACTTTAAAGTTAGGAACTGTAGCTCTTGGGAGCTGCATCCTGGGAAAGATAATGTTTGGGATTTTTTTTAGTAAAGAATACATTAATGTACTGGGCTATTCTGTAACAATCTGATACTCTTCAGCTTAGATTTCTTGAATGTAAAA
The DNA here is from genome assembly GCA_013398015.1 of Oreocharis arfaki. Lineage (NCBI taxonomy): Eukaryota > Metazoa > Chordata > Aves > Passeriformes > Paramythiidae > Oreocharis > Oreocharis arfaki. Next base: position 172,234 of record VZRR01006228.1, read on the forward strand.
AGGATGAGATAGGTATAAATACCTGGCTACAAGTTTGCACTTCCAAATGTGCTTTCCATTTACTTTCTAAGACTTTTCTTGACAATTTTCTTCCCAAAGAGCTGTTCGGCAGCACACACAGCTCCCTGTGCCCTCGGACTGGAGATGCCGAGCATTTTGTCTCTGTGACATCTCACTCCTCAAAATAAAATGATTCTATGATTTAAAATTCGTTTTAGGCAGAGAAACTGTAAAGATTTGATGGGGAGGGAGACGACTGCAGAGTCTGAGCCTGTCAAGGGCCGAAGGTGCGGCGCAGACCCCCTCAGTGAAACAGAAGCGGGAGCCACCCGCTGCCCTATAGCCGGTCACCGCCGTTACGGCTCTGGGGTTATGGTCACTTCCAGGGGTTACTGGTCACTTCCCTCCGCTTCTACAGAGACTTTGCCAAGCTGCTGCTTCCGCCCCCGGCCCGGTGTCCCCGCGCTACCCCCTGGCGGCACTCGCGGAGAAGGGCCCCCGGCCCGGGCCCTTCCCCAGTCCTACCCCGGGCCCACCCCGGCCGCAGGCCCTGTGGAAGATAGCGAGCGGCGGCTTTTTTATTTCAGACTGCGGAAGGAGCCTTCAAGCGCTCCCCCACCCTGCGCCACGAACTCCAGAACGGCAGCAGCTCGCTGTTGTGTTTTGATTTCTGCACAGGCCTGGCGAACAGCAATAAATTCACCCTTGGCCCCTGCTGGGACCGCTACCTGCCCTCCCTTTTCCTAGTGATCCCCTCAGGAATAGGTTCACTCTTTAATCGATGTACCCCCCACCCCGATGTACCCCCCACCCCTTGCTGTGTCACAGCCCTCCGCCCCAGCTGGGCCCCAGCATGTGCCTCCGTGGCTCAGCTTTAACGTGATTCCTCTGAACTGATTCCAGAATCCGTTCACGCTGAATATCTCCATGAATGCAAAGTAGTATTTTTTTTTAAAAATGCTGCTGTTTTATTTTTTATACAAACTAAAACACCAGAGGTCATTGAATCCTATATTAAATACATAAATTAAAAAATAACCATTCATAAAACTTTACATACAATAAGGATTCTCTCCTACACATTAATACATATAGTACAGATACATGTCCAGTGTTTATCAAAGGGTCATTCTGCCAAGTCATTTACAATTTTGTTCTGGAATAAACACCAAAAAAATCTGGAACAAAAAGTATATATAAAACCACAGAGGTGCTGTGTGAGAGAGGGTAGGGGAAGAGAAAACCCTTTGGATCACCAGCAGCTCTGTTTGTTCTCTGAGCCCTGCTCATGTCAGGAGAGCCTGGCCTGGGCAGTCCTCATGGGATTCCACAGAATTGAAAGCTTTGGGGTTCAGAGGATGTTTCCCACTGAGATGATGGTAGGGCATTGGAAGATGAACAACACCTAAAAAAAATTCTCCATTATCTTCCAGGCACATCAGCAAGAGAGGATGGAGCTGTGAGCCAGGCTGGTAACACTGCAAGAAGCACCATTTCTTACTGCAACCCCAATTGCCTAAATGCATCTCACGTAACCAGGCCCTCATCTGAAGTGCTTAAATTCAAAAAATAGTCTTCAAAATCTCCCAACTTGGTCATTGGAAAAAAAGCAGCAAGTCAAATTGTGGTCAAGCTGATTTGTACTACCTTCCGTGGCTCACCTCCTGCTTTGGCGGGATGGATAGCTGCTACTCCTGAACAGCCTCGAAGGGATGCATGGGAGAGATCCAGGGCTGTATCTACTGTCCTCAAAGGCTGCAGTAAACTGATTTTTACTTTTCTGGTTGGTTTTGGGGAGGGGTGGTTGGCTGCAGTGACTAATCTGAGGGAGGATTCTCAATCCTTTGCTTCACTGAATGTCAGGAACAACAGAAAGCCCAGGATTAACAGTCCAAGGACAGAGATGGGTCCAGAAAAAGGAATCAAAAAACTAGTTGCCCATGAGATATGAAACTAAACCTGGAGGAGTGTACCAGCTGTGGCAGCTAAACAATCTTGATTCAGTTACCCATGCCTAGACTGAAGTATACTTTCGTAAGCTATAGCAACAATTTCTATATACAACAGGGAATAGGTAAGTGTATGCATATATATGTACATATATGTACATATACATATAGAAACGTGTGTATATATACATATATATATATATACACACACAGAGACATCAAACTCATTTTGATCTAGCTGGTAGCAGAAAGTTTGTATTAACTCATATCAGCATGTGTGTTTTAGACATGGCATGTGTTACGCTGCAAGAAGAGTAAAGTGGTGGTTCAGCTCCCGGGAGGGAAGAACAATCTTTGAAAAGTTTGCAGACACAGGTATGCTGCAGTCAGACTACCAGCCCCCTTCCCACCCTGAGCCCTTGGGAATGCAATACCTGCATGCATATGTATACACACAGGAGTAAGGGAGGGCAGATTAGACAAAAAAGAGAAATTAAATAAGATAACATGGCTCAGGGAGTCTAAATGATGAAGCCTGCCACAAGACCAATCAGGTATGCTGTGAAACTGTATTTCTATCTGTGCCATAAACCTTCTGTATGATTGCCTGAAATAATTGTTTCTAGATCTTTTTTTTTAAACCAAACCAGTGGAGGAAGTTATTGCACCATCATTGAAAGCAAGTGCTGCTCATTCTTCTGCAAGAACTCAGTGCTTTAAGTACCAGCCCTAACACTGGGGAAAGCAGCCTAAAGGTGTGAAATTAACTGATGCTGCAGCAGAGGAGAAAAGAGTGAGGTGAGAAGAAGGAATAACCAGAGAGAAACCCCCCTTTTTGTAGCTAACAAGCTGTTGTTAAGCCTCTCTGTGATCTTCAGCTGTCACAGGAGTGGGACAACTCTTCCAGGGCCTGACTCCAGAGCTTCAGGACTGAACTGCTAGCTCGTGGAAAGCACATGTACATTTGGGTCAACGTTATCCACAGAGTTTTCTGCTATGGAAAAGCAATTTGAACAAAAAGCATGCAATGTGCCTGCAGTCATATAAGGTATCTGCCTACAAGCATCTTTCTTAAAAAAATAAACCAGCAAACATACAGCTTGGTGCCAAAACTCAGTAAACCCCTTGGCTGAACCAGAGTGCCTCAAGAAGATGTGGTCATTCTATAATTTCAATTAATTTCACAAAGCAGGAAAAAAATCACTTGCCAATAACTTCTCATCTTCAATGGAAGGCTTAACAATATTTCCTGGCACTCAAGAAATAAGGATGTTAGCAGTCTTTGTGGAGAAACTGAGGCCAGAACTGCAATGCAGTTGGGTAAACGGACACTACTGATTAAAAGCTATTCTGGCCAAAAAAAGAAAAAAAAAGGTATCTGGGAAGGGCAGGCATCCTTGATACTACAGGAACTTCCTCCCTCCTACAGCTAAGGAACTGCTTTTGATGTGCTGAGTTGTTCTGGCAAGTGACCTCACTGCTTTGTCCCTCAGCTGCTTCGTCCATAAAAGTAAACAGGCAACCAAAGGAGAAGCTCTTTGAAAAACACTTTAAAAGCTTCTGATGTGCCTAAGATGTTGGTACATGTGATCCCTGCTTTGAAGGTGTAAGTAATGCACAAGCTGTATTCTGGCCCCTAATTTTCTAGTTTGTAGTACAGAAATCCCTTTCTTCCAGTTAAAATTAAGGCTCCATAGCAGAAGACACAGCCTTGCCACAAGAACCCAAAGTCTGAATAGGCAGGACTTCGTTCCCAGGGAAATGAAACCAGAGGCACTGAGAAGTGCATTGTCAGCCCATCAGTGAGAAAGGGAGGGTGGGTGCAGCTGGCTGCACTGCTTCCCTCAGCACAGGACCCTCGCAGTGATTGCTGCAGGCATTATGCTCTTCAGGGACGTTTCTGACAGAGTCCTGGGTGCTTGGACCGATGATCTCATGGAGGCACCAGGGCTGGGTTCCAGGCTTTGTGATTAAAGAGGTAAGTAATGCTTTGAAATGAAAACTACTTTTAGTTACTCTTAACTGTGGAAAAATCTGAACAGACTAGCAATATTTCTTATTTGTAATAAGGTTGTGTTCACAGTTTTTCCCCATTTTTGGTTTATGTATCGTTGATCAGGAAGCCAACTAACAAAGTCAGTTGACAAGATGAACCAAAACATTTTTTTCCAAGCTGGGACAGAACAGTTGGAAGCTGATGCTTTGTGAATCATGTCACATGGATAAGGGGACTAGCTTTCCTCCCTGCCCTGTTCTCCATAATTTCTTTTCCTTCTCAGAAGCTACTCTGTAGGTCCAATTCAGTGATCCTCAGTGGTTATTCTAGAGTGAAACCAAGTATACTCATTATTATCTCAATGGCAGTCTTTAAAGAGTATGAAAAGTATCTGATAATAGACGGGCTGTTCTTCATGGAGGGATGGTGAAGAGAAATAAGGCTTCAACTCCACCGGAAACCCTCCTTATGCCAGACACCCTCTTCTCCCATTCCTTGGCCAAGGCAGGTGGTGCTGTGTCATGATCTCAAGCACAAAACATGGTGACCCTTCCTGCCCATCCTGCAATAACCCAGATTGGTTTTTTTTCCTTTCTTCCTTCCACACTGCAGCTGTCATTTGTTCCTGAGGTTAAAACCACAGAGGGAGAGCAGGAGTCCCTGCAGTGAGAAAGCCACACAGTTCAAACTGAGCGCTTTGTTGTCATCATCTCTTGAGTTTCTCCTACTCAGATTTGTTCATTTTTGATGCATTTGTCAGATGACAGGGTGACATTTAAATGATTGCCCTGCACAGCAGGAATAGATTTTTTCTATTGTAACTTTGGTTCCATGCCCAAGATACACTGACTTGATCAGCTGAAAGTGGTTCCTTCCCTTTCAGTTCTTCCTAGGTGATGTAGGTTGTCAGCTTATTTTTCTTCCCCTTTTGTAATTTCAACATACAGGAATTCAATAGATGCAGCATATATCATAGCTTTAGACAGGAACTGTCAGGTAACAATTTTTGAGTGATGGCTTTAAAATACAAGGTGGTTGCAGTCTTGGCTACAGGTTGTTCATTTTTATACTTTTGAAAATAGGTGTAAACAATATTCTCTTCATCAAGGGGTGGAAGCATTTGCCTTTATAAGGACTTATCTGCGTGGTCGGGCACTCTAAAAGTTAAAAAAAAACAAAAACAAAAACAAAACAAAACAACCAACATCTGTATCAGATAAGGGGGAAGTTCCTCTACCTACCTATCCCAGCTTTGCCAAGATACAATCTATCAATCAGGAAGCCAAAAAGGTCAGTTCTTAGAGTTATTAGTGTGAAACTGGTTTTGTCTGTATGAAAAGCATTTATGAAAATTCTGTGTATTTTGCTAAGTGTGTCCATTTAAACCCCACAAAGTGCAACCCTGTGGTGCATAAAAGCCCCCATGGGCATTTTCACATGACTAGTATGCATAAGTTTCAATGACTCTTGAACCAAAGCTGCCTAAAATTCATCTGTAACAAAAGCCATGGCAGCAGGCAATATACTTGGAGTGTCAGAGCAAGCCTAGAATTTTGGCTAATGCAGCACTGAGGCAAACACAAACTGCTGCTGTTCTGAGAAAGCCTGCCCTACCTATGGAAAAGAACTTTGGTTCTCAGGTTTGAGACCAGGAAAAAAAGGGCATGTTTTGTCTTTGTTATCTCAGCATTCAAGCCTATATAGTAAAATTCATTGGGTGCAAAATCCACACAGACCACACTTCCTTATGTGATCACAAACAAGTGAATATGTATGTTCACAAGCACAGAGAAAATGCAGGTAGGAAAATCCCACATAAATGGGAATTAGAGAGCTTCTGGTCTGGATACTGTATACTGCTGCACACGGTTCCCTTTATTTGCACATTCTTGTCCTTTGTTATTTCAGTACAGCAGTGAGTCCTGTGTTCACTCTGGGTCAGAAGGAAACCAGAAAGTATCATCTGTGACACTGTGGGTTTCTCTCTGCTGGTTGAAAGGCCGGTAAAGGATAAACTGCACCAAGGCATGAACAAAACCAAAGACTTCTCACCATCAAGTGACTCCCTAGGATGAGTTGGCCTTTTTGTTTGTTTTGTCAAGGGTCTGTTTGAAGTCCCTTATGGTAAGATTAAGACAGTTCATTTGCATCCAGTGGAAGTAAAGCAATTTCGCAAAGATTCTCCTGACAATATATAGCTCAACAGCTGAAAGAAGAAGAAATGCTGATGGCACACTCCCCATGCCATGCTCACCTTTGCTGAGTTAAATTGCCTGGGTAGGCAGGTGGTTTTTAATGCAAATGGGAATACAAATCAACGTTAGTTATTCTCTCCAATTCCATTTCCAGCCTTGGAAAATACGACTGTGCTAAAATCCCTCTGCATCTTGCCAACACCATTCCCAAATTGCTTCTGTCTGGAGGTTTCCCCTCAGGTATTGAGGGGAGAGGATCCCATAGAGGAAAATGCAGGGGTGAAGGCAGAGGATGAGGAGCTTACCATTACCTTGTTTTTGAGGAACTGCTACAAGACTTGATGCTTTGCACCTGTGGAGTGACTGGCCTTGGTAAAACACTCTACAGGTATCATGCGTGCTGTGATGCTGGGCCTGCTGCAGCTGTCTTTACAGTTCAAGGGAGTTCACAGCAGTGCAGATCCTCTGGAAAAGCATTGAGTTTATATATCCCACACACACACCTCACCCGTAAGATTTTTCCACTTTCATAGTCAATGTCCCATTCTCTAAATCTCTGTATCTCCGCCACTGTCATGGCTCCTTCCTCTGTCACTCAGCTCACCGTAATCTGTCTTGTTGATCCCTACCTGATGTTCATAAAGCCAAATATGCAAAAGCAGGATGGGAAAGGCAAAAGAATCTTTCATCTCCTGGGCGGTTCTAGGAGTGCCAGAACCCCCTAGCAGGCTTTCCAAGCTTGTAAACCACATTTCAAGTCCTGCTGATGCTTCTCACCCTCTCTATGGGGAACTGGACCCCTGTGTGCTCCGGGGACCAGCCATTATGGAGCAACAGTGAATTCAATGAGTGAAACTCATCTTGGCATTGTAGTTAGAACAGCCTTCCTGGGCTCAACGAAATGACCCCAAAGGGATTTACACCTGCTAAACCTCAGATGTTATGTAAAACAAGAGGAAAACCTGTTGAAGGAGATAAGGCCAGAATGGGGGAGTGGAGGGCAGGGGGAAAGAGGGCATGGGAAGTGAAGTCTTGACACAGTCTCTAAGGGATCCATGTAAATTCCCCTGCAATGACATCAGTCAGTTGTGCAGCTGGGACAGTCGTGTCAGCCCTAAAGACAGCACAGAAATGTTTATGTTGTTTTGACTATTTGTCCTGTTCAAGGAACATGACAGTGAGGTGTGCATCAGCTCAGTGGAGAGCGAGAGCTGAACAGGACCCAGCAGCCCATGGAGGCAGGATGACTGCAAGTGAAAAACAGCAAGTCTGCTAGAATTTTAGGAAAAATATGGAATTCTGACCTTAAGCATCTCATTAACTTTTCTAACCAGCCAATACCTGCCCTCAAATTAGGCCAAAAAGACCGAAGTGTTATCAGCAAATGTTCCTGTTTTATTTTAGATAGTTGTGACTCTTCTTCTTTCCTGTGTGTAGTTCTCACTTTCCTACTTTGAGAAGAGGGAAGGAACGGCTGCTCTGCAACAAAGAATGCAGTCTGCTTTTGAATACATTGCAGACCTCACTGTGAAGGTACTCAAACACATTTTTTCTTTGCATGCAGACAATGAAATGTTACAAGGCACTGGAGATACTTCCATGGGCTCCAAGACAAAGGGTTAATCAACATTACTGGAATTCCAATGTCAGAACAAGGATGCAGTGGATTCCAGCTGATGTGGACAATTCTGAGAGTTGTCTCTGCATCAGCACACAACTGCAAATGAAAGCTTTGATCTAGCTGAAATGAAGCACAAAGTAGGGGCTTCTCCTTAAAGGGAAAGAGAAACCCACCAAACTGGACCCATGCCTTTTAATTGTAATCAATACCTTGAATTGTACCTGGAAACAAAGACTGAGCTGGTACAAATGGTGGAAGGGCATGGCAGAACATCTTTCACACAACTGTATCTCAGCTTGTCTCAAGTGCAGAGCAGAGGAACTATTCATTGACATAGCTGAAGCCAGAGCCAAGAGAGACAGTAAGAAATTTAATAGTATGGGTCTGTCCCCAAATCAGAAAATTCTGCTCCGTCATTACATGTTGAGACTTTAACATCATGTTTTCTAGGCTATGTTCTACCTCTGTTATCCTGGATCAAAAGAAAAATTGTCCTAGCCCAGCATCCTTGTTCTGGAAGTAGCTAGCCACAGAGCGAAAAATGGGACCACTATAGTTCTCGGATTTATTTCCCCATCTTCACATTACTTCTTTGAACTTTGAACTTTCAGCTGCTAAGCATACTGTGACAGACTTCTTTACAACCTGTATCCTGAACTATCAATTTTTGTTTAAGCTTATCACATGATAATTGTTTGTATTAGACAGTGAACAATAGCAAGCTGTCTGTCTGTCCATTCTATGGCACACTTTTTAGACCTCTCCAATACCTCCTTTTAGCAGTGTCACTTCCTGAGCTAGAAAAATCTTTCCATCTCTCTGTCTCTCCCTTCCTATCTCTCAGCAGCTGATCATTCTTCCTTGCCCTTCTTTGTATTTTTCCTGCTGCTGGACACAGAGCTCTACCTGTTTTAACATCCTGATCTATTTCCTGAGTGTTAGTTCAGAGCCCATCATAGTGTGTGTACAGCTGAGGTTATTTTAACTGTTTTCCATCTGCATTCTTTTGCAAACATCTACACTGAATTTCCCCAGCAATTCTCTTGGCTATTTGATACCGTGAAATTCTTTGTTAGCTTTTATTTTTACAATTATGAATAGCACAGTATCACCAGCAACTCAGCAGTACCACAACCCCCTACTGTGAACTATTACAAATTGACAACTTGCTGAATTCGCTGACTCCAAACATCCACAAGAACACACAAGGATGTGATCTTCTGCTCTGTGCAGGAAGTGCTAGCTTTGAGGAAATAAATCAGTCTTACCTTTCCCAGAGGCACACTGACATCAAGGCCAAAGAATAAAGGCAAGAGAGAAGAACAAGAATAGAAATAGAAACTGCAGAAGAAAAATAAGATTATGTAAAAATTAAAGGTCACGGCATTGTAAGCATCAGAATTATTTTTGCACTCTGTAGAACAGTTCAAATACTTATTCATTCAGAAAACATTGTTATTTCCCTAGTTATTTCTTTAAGTACCACACCACCTCCCAGGCTTAGAAAACAGATCTCAATAATTTTGTTGACGGATTACAATTGGCACCATATTGAAAACCTGAGGTGTAACTGTCACATCATGATGCCTCCATGGGTTGACAAGTCATAAAGCTGGATATCAAAAATAGCATGCATAGTATTTTTAAGTGTGTTAAAAAAAAGTGTCTGCAATCCATGCTAGAAATAGCCTGGATATATAAATATATAAATATATAAATATATATATAGATAGATAAATATATAAAAAAATGCACACATGTATATATGTTTATAGGTACGTACACACACACACATCAAACACTCACCATTTCATGTTTAATAATGTAATGTAGTATTTTAAGATTAAAGTCTGTATGTACTGACACAAACTGAAAAGAAAGGACAGTGGACCACCACCAACAGGTACAGCTGACCGAATGGAACAAAAAGGCTGTATAGTTCAAGAGAACTGGAGCACTACTTTCAAAACAAAGTTCATCAGTGTGCTTCAGAAGCATAACAGAACCAACCTTTTCCTCCAGATCCTTAATTTGTCTCTTCTGGATGTCAGTTTTATCTTCTAAATCTCGGATCCTCTAGAAATCAGAAAAGAAAGCATCTACACTAAATTCTCAGTAAATCTGTTCCACTGAACAAGTAACTTAATGTTCCAAGTGCCAAAAGCCTAGAAATAAACAAATCCATCTCTGTGGTAGGGATAATCTTGTGTCGTAACATGACTCCATCCACTCATCCCGCCACACCATAGCTTTACCATGTGTGCAACTGCTCAAAATATGATCCTGCATATATGTAACTGGATGCTTAAATGCTAGAAATTAGTATCAATGATTGATCTGTTTCACATTATCTATTTATTAATCCTGTTAATCTATTTATCAATAGATGAAAAGTGTAAGATCATGGTTATAATCTTTAGAATTCTATCATGATTCATTCAGATTTCTCAGTTTGATGATGATGAAAGAGGATTAAAGTGTTATTAGTAGATCCAAAATGATAAATGTATACAATACTATGAACGTATTGATTCTGTGGTGAGTGACATATATGTAACTTATAGACAAGGTGTGTATTTTTAGCAGAGCTAGGTAGTTTAAGAAAAATTATGTAGCATGACAAACTTCTGCCTGCTTGGGAGGAGAGATCCCCCAGAACAGAACTCCTAAGTACAAAAAAGAGGCCTCGAATCTCAGTGTGGTTTTTTTATTAAGTCAGGTCATAAGAGAGCTGTCCAGCAAATAGCAGAAATCCAGAGGCAAACGAGGAGATGCCTGAAGGCCCCGGCACCTGGAGAACAGATGGCACCTGTGACTGTATTCCTCTCTGTCTGGAGATGAGATGACTAGCTTATGGCAGCTTTCAAATTCAATGGAACCACAAAATCACAGAGTGAGTCAGGTAAGAAGGGACCACAGCAGTTCACCTGGTCCCACCTCCCTGCTCAAGCACTGTCATCCTAGGGCGCGTGGCACAGGATTGCATCCAGATCGGCCTGGAATATCTCCAGTGAGGGAGACTTCACACCCTCTCTGGGCAATCTGTTCAGTGCTTGGTCACCTGCACAATGAAGAAATTCTCTCTCATGTTCAGGTGGAACCTCCCGTTTAATGGTTTCTGCCCATAGCCTCCTGTCCTATTGCTTGGCTACCTCCTCCTTCCTTTGCCTCTCAGCCACTTCCAACCCTGCCTGCAACTGAGGCCGGCTCAGAGTTGTTCTCAGAAGCCAGAATTGCTGTGGCAGTGTCCCTCAGGGCAGTGTCCTTCAGGGCAGCTGTCATGTCTAAAATCATGAAGCTTCTTCTGTGGCAAAGGCTTGGCAAGAAGAAGTAAGGGTGGACTCAGTCTCAAGTGCCCAACTCAGGATCAGGCAAGTCTGAGAACTGAGCCTTCCCGTGAGCCAAAACCCCCTAACGGCTGGGGGTGTGCTCCTTCTCTTACTGCCATAAACATCTGAGTCAGATCTGTTTCATGGTGCAGCTCTCACATTATTCAATGTGCTGTGACAGTTTGCCTTTTTGCTCTGGGACCTCACAGCTTGCAGAGCAGCAAACATTGGTCTTTGAAGGTGCAATGCAGTACCCTATCTCAGCAGTGAAAAGTACAAATGCCCACTTGGGAGGGACAAGCAGTATCTGGAAAAACAGACAGCTTTCCTGTGCCATACGAGCCAGCAGCATTTAGCCCATTTCTCTTGTGCCCAGCCTAGTAACTAGGGATGACCACTTTTATTACAAAGCTAGATCCATGCAGACAGAATTCTGGATGAAAACTTTAGGCTAGAATTTTAAAACTCAAAATATGGTGAAACAATCTTGCCCAAGCTAATATCACGTATGCTTGCAGGCACGGAAAAGATACAAAGTATGAGACAATTCAAAAAGCTAGACGCCAGGCTCCCTCATGGCCTGGAGCTTGCCTAAATTTGACCTCAGATTGTGTTCTTATACAGAAAGGCTGAGTAGATACCACATGTGTGTGGTTCCTTCTTCTTACCTGATGAGCCTGCTGGAGCAGCTCCATCCTCTCCTGAAGAATCTGGCAATCATATTCTCTGCTTTTCCTCAGCATCTGACGTCTTAGCTTTTCTACTGCTGTCCTCAGCTCTTCCTGCTGTTTTTCAGTGAGTAGTTCCCCAAACTTTATCACTGTTTCTTGCTGCAAAGCATTGTACAAGGTGGCTTCAAGCTCCTGGATCCTCTGGTTGATGTAATACCAAAAGTCAATTAGAGATGAAACATGGTTTAAACCACATTGGGAACTTGGGGGGTTGGTGGCAGATTCAGGCCCCTGCACGAGAGGCAGTCCCTGTGCTCAAGTGTGCAAAAATGTGAAAAACTGAACTCAGAAAATGGTTCCGTGTTCTGAAAAAAGGAGATGAACTTTTATTTTTAAAATATTTTAATATTAATTTTCACTGAAATCCTTCACTTTGACTCTTTTTTATGGAGTTACAGAAATAGAGTTGGATAGAATTTTCATTGCTGAAGTGTAAATTATTTCACCAATTCTAAAATTTCAACCTATTGCGCTAAAAAACTCCAGTTGGACAAACTGACATTAATGAGCAATATCTGCCTTAAACTAACGAGAGTTTCAGACTTCAGGGGATGTGCCTTTTTATGACATGAAAAGGCAAGATACTGTGTTGAAGCTGTGCAGACTGCATGCTAGTACATCAGAAGAATGAGGAAAAAACAAATTAAAAAACCTGCAATATTAATAAAAAAGCAAAAATCTCTCTTCCTGATTCAGCAAGAGTCTGTGTGCTATTGCAGAGTTGGCCAGTATGTGCTGCAGAATTTTCATTGTACATACCATGTATGCTTGGTCAAGAGCTTGCTTCCTGTAGTCTAATTCTTCCTCCAAATAACCTTTTATTTTGCAAAATTGCTCCTACAATGAAGGATCATTTGGACAGAAGAACAAATTAGTTACTCCAAATACTTTAGAAAGTTTTATCAAATCATTTACGGATATCTAATTCAGCAGGACGAGGAGACTGGTTTTCGACTGATACTTGGCAGAGCTATTAATATCTCACTCAGCTAGAAAAGAAGGAAGGGCAAATAGCTGTAGATTGCTCTTGTATGTGAATACATCTGATCTACATGGAACTAAACCCATCTTCTCTGTTGGCTTCAGTGGTATCGCTTGGCATTTCAGTAGTGAAATTTAGGGTGTTCTGTGTGATTTTTCTAAAGATACTTCCTCTGGCATCAGGAATTACTCTCTTCGTGCTTTCTCTTATTGTAGAAGAGGTGTAAAAGTGCACTAAACTAAACATGAACTAACCAGACATTCACATTACTTGGGGGCAGCTGCTGTGCTTTAACTTATCAGTCCACCTTAAGCTGAATAGAGTTAAGTACAGACATGCCACAGGAACTGAACGCAAGCCACTACAGCTGTCTAATTTTTGTAGTTATGCTTGTTCATCTTGTAGGCTACTGCCATTAACTAGAATAAGAACAGGGTAAGGTACTAACTTTACTTAGTATGTAATGAAAGCCAACAGTGTTATACTTCAATAATTTCTCACATGCTGATCCTGAATAAAATGCAATACAACAGCTGATATTTAGACTGTCAATCTTAGGAGACAAATAATGCGTGCATCTCTGAAAATTATTGAGAAACCTTTGAACCCTCTGTACTTATTAATAAACAGTCATCCTCATAGAAAGAGAGAGGAAGTTTTAAAGCTTTTACTATTTCTGTGTCTGTTATTCTGCTGTTGCACGTGAACTGGACCAGGAACAACTTTATGGATTCACCAATAATCAGAGAAAGGCTGCATAGTTCATTTATAATAGACATTCCTAGTCATTTTTTGGCACATCTAGTAAGTGTGACGCAATCAGTGTCCCTAAAATGTGTAATACGGAAAGTTTTCTTACCATATCACTTTCCAGTTCCATCATCTTCTGATGCAGAGCAGCTTCAGCTCCCTCAATCTGCTGGATCCACTGGAGAGAAGACAATGAGAGCTGTAACCTGCTGTGTTTTCTAGCACACAAGCAGTGGTAAGTGGGATATCTACAGCATCTTGTTAGTCTGTTTTTAGCAGCCTATTGCTGCTAGTGCTGGGCTCATCTTGAGGCTGTTTGTGACAGAGGCAGCCATGATGTCTGCAGGTAGTACTTGGCAGGGAAGCAGCAAGAGGATTACCACTGCTGGGTCACCGAAGATGGAGAAGCACATGCCCTCGGATGGACAAGGAACCCATTTCCCATGGATAAAGGCCCACAATGGGGCTATAACATCTCAAGAACAGACTAGCCGGCTTTATGGCAGTTCTGTTTGCAGAGGAGGCATTGCTGAGCAGAGTCCCTGGAAGCTATCACGTTGAAAAAACCAGCGTGCTGCATTTGAGCCTTAGAAAGTAATTTTAACCAACCCCCACTTTCTTCTTAATTTTTGAAACAAGGAATGTAGATGTATATTTTCAGTGAAATTTTGGCATACAGATCCCTTTGGAAGCTTTAGAAATCTCAGGACTGTAAATCCCAAACTTTATCTAATTATGGCTTAAATTGATGGTTTCCCATTCAGTTTTCAATTGCAAGTTTTGGTTTGTATTATTTTTGTATTTGTAGTTTTTTCACTGCACAGCTTGGGCCAGCTCAGTTTGATATTTTTGCTGCTTTAGGCAGGTGTTTGGGACTGTGCTGGCACAGTTTATTTAATTTGGGGAATCACTTCCAACACTATGAAGTTTAACAATACTGATGACAACAACAGAGCAGAAAATGTGTTAGATGAGGCTTTAGATAACACGTGAGAAAAACAAGCACACAATTTACCTTTTCTGCCAAGGACAATACCGTGGAAGCCTGAATTATGGCCACTTGTTCTTCATTCCTTAAATTCTGTGAAGAGAAAGAGAGGAAAGAGGAAAATTGGCAGCAGTTTCCTGCATGAATAAAAACCAGCCTACAGACAGGTCCACAGTTTTCAGAGGATCCCTGTAGTACTAAGTATTTGGTTTCCATTGCAACGTTCAGAGTCTGTTAACATATCAAGAAGACCACTACTTTTATCTTTCTACATGATATAGATTAACTGTATCATTCATTCCATTACATCTTAAGAGAAATGTAAACTAAAATTAGACCCATTTGTTTGTCTTCATGCTAGTTTTACAAAGCTCAATTTCCATCCAAGTTTTTGTAAAAATAGTGCTGATTTACATCAGCACATGAATAGACAATAATGATCCTTTGTTTTTATTTCTTATAAACTTTTTAAAGACATATCTAATGTTGGCCAGAGATACAGGATTCTCTTTTACATGGGCAGCTATGCCCTCTTAGAAAGCCACAGGGAATTGGATAATTCTTGCCTATTTATGAAACTGCTTGAAGGAACCCTAGCCCTGATGAAGAGTGGTTTACTCAGACTGCCAAACTAATTTGTGTGTTTTCCTGAGTGAATGGGGTACAGTTGGACCCAGTTCCAAGTATCAGTGGTCTGTGGACATCCTTTCCAGTCTGCTAAACCATATGTAGAAGATGCATAATTTAACAAGTATCTTAGAAAACAGTCATAATTCTACGTACCACTTACTGCACTGTACAAAATGCAGCTTGTAAAGAGAAAATATCTCCCATTTTAACTTACCCCATTATCACCTAGGATGTCTAACTGCTTTATGAGGTCTGGGATGCTGACATCCTGCAAAGAGAGAATAAGGTAAAGGCATGGCATGCATCTTTCATGATGGCTGCAATATCCATCTATCCTATGAACCACATGGAAGTCAGTCATTTTGTTTTATCCTATGGAAATGCATCATACATTGATTACAGCTGCCTTTGAACCAGATTTTATCATTATGGTGAGAATTTTGAGTTTAATTGAACTTCGTCTGTCACCACACTCTCACATTAGAGTGAGTTGCAACGCCTGAAGTTTAGTGGAGTTATTAGTAATGTTATATGGGCAGCACCCACCACTCCTGCAGGGAGAAGCACTGCTTTACAAAACTGACTTACCTTAACCCCTTCCTTCATGCAGTAGATCTGCAGAGCACTCACACCATCTGAGAATGGGTGAATCTGGAGATTAAATGGTGGGGACCGTCTCTCTCTTTCCTGCAAATAAATTGAAAAGATGCTAGAGAATGTATTAGAATGAAGGAGATGCACACACAGAAAATGCCATAGCTGCTGTTTATATCATGCTTGGCTTCACTTGCATGCATATATCATGCATGCTTCATTTTACAAGCCAAGGAAAGAAACATCTAGACCTAGTCTGAAAAAGTGAGCCAAGTGGGACAGGATCCTAAACCCAAGGTAACTGTTTAACAGGCGATTATTTAATAAATTATATCAATTTGCAAATTGGCTGTGGACAGGCTGTCATCCAGCTAAGATTCTAGCGATTTGCTTTATGAAGTGTTGAACAGCTATACATTGTTGTCAAGACTCCCTTTAGAAATAGGTGTTTGACTTTAGACTATTAGGAGACTCATAGATTACACATTTTCCTCATCCTGGTATGTTGTACATTCTAACAACTATGGAAAATGATGTGTTCAAAAAAACTGATCAACTTAGCCATCTATTTATACACCTTTATTGCTTAAAATTTACAAATATTCGTCCAGTTTTAAAGGACCAGAGACAAAAATAAAAATTTGAAGATGCTATGCTATTTCTCATTCCTTTTAAGTATTCAGGCAAGCACGGAAGATAAAACTTTGCTTTCACACACATTTTTGATTTATTACCTGTAAGTCACATGATCAGTTCAGCTCCCTGCCATATGGAACCACAGCTGTCAGGTAAAACTGTGGGACAGTTCTATAAATAAGGGGCAAGTCTGGCACAGCACTAATTTACGAGAGCCAGGAAAGGCTGTGTGTGGCAAGTGTCTTTGGCCTTGGACAGCAACTGAAAAGAATAACTGAAAAATAAACCAGCTTATACTGGGGAAGAGAGCAGGTGGAGTTTTGGTTGGCTGCTGCTCCGAAGAAGAGTCTGTAACTAGAGGCAGTCTGGGAAGAGGGAGCTTGAGGTCCCACAGAGGCTTCTGGAGCTCCTACATCAATGTCCAGTGTCACCTGAGAGACTGTTTGTACCCACTGCAGGTCATGGGAGAGCTGCTCAACAGGTAATGTGTCCAGTGCCCGCAAAAGGAACAGCACTTGCACATGGGCAGACACGCTTCTCCAAGTATTAGAAAAATCATGACCACAGGCATGGTAACTAAGAGGCACACTCATGTTAATCAGCTAAGCTTACCTGTGCACACTGGGCACCTGGCTCAGGGTGAAGTGAACCAGATGGGTATGGAGCTTACTACTTCCAGGATTTAAGAGCTGACATACTTCAGCTCACAATTAAAAATGCTGGGCCTGATTTGTTACTCTGTTTTATTGCTACAACGCTTGTGCAAACCCTTGATTAAAGTTGGTGTCCAGTGCAAGTACATCTAATTTTCATTTAATTTTCTATCAGCTCTACTGTAAGAAGCGCATCCATCACCTCCAGCTCAAGGTTGCGGAACTCCAGCAGCTCATTCTGGTCTCGCGCATCCTGCAGCTCCTGTTGCAGACGGTTGTTTTCTGCTTCCATTTTCTCTATCTAACAGAAATATGTTAAATCATGATCTGTGTGACTGTTACAAGAACCATGAAGTATTTGGTGAGTAGTAGTTGAGGTAGCATAGGCTGTGCAAAATTTAAACCCTAAAGATGTCTCACGGGATACAGATAACCCTTCAGAGTGAATAAGCAAACCTTTCGAACATACCTTATCTAAAAGCTCTTGGTTCCTCTTAATGAAAAGCTGCTTGTCTTCCACCCAGTGTGAGTCCTGTTGGATGAAGCAGTAGTATTACAGAATAATCAAATTCTATGAGGCCGGGCACATTTATCGAAAATTGGAGCCACAATACTCAAGCTTTAAAATCCTACAGGAACAACCTGTCTTTTACAGAACAACAACATTTTAAGTTTACCAAGCTGTAGCAAGGCTTCTGAACTTGCTGGATCTACCTGTTTACTGACTGGCAACACTACATCTCATGGAAGTTTATACTGAAATTGTGCTAGGTATTTTGTAAGCAGAGCAGGAAAGATACAAAATAGGAAAAAAACCACACAAGAATTACTTACCTGCCCTTTCTGAGCCAAAGTTTTCTCCAAATCTTCTATTTTGGCTTTATACCTCTGGACTTCAGCTTGAAGTTGCTCCTGAGCCTGTTGAAGTCAGGCACCACATTAAAGAGTAACAAAATCAGCAATGTGACTGGTATTAAAAGGAAACCAAAACCGGCAGAGCCTTGGTTCATGCTGTCAGTTCCACTGGGTGAGCAACCATTAGAAAGCTTCTGACTCAGTGATATTTTGTGCGACCCCTTAGACCGGCACACAGATTGACACAAGGGAACAGAGCGGTGGATCAGCCCCAACTCCCCACCCAAGCCTGTTCCACTATGGATTGCATCAGAGCAGCAAAACACAAGCTCAGGTAGCGGGGGTGCTCTGCTCAAAGATGTTGATAAGGGGCAATCCCTAAATTACAAACAAAGTGCTTAGTAGATCAGTGGCAAAAGGTAGTGGGAAGAGACAATTTTAACTGCCAGGGGGGTCTTCAAGAGTGGACACAACAAAGTACTAAACAAACTGACACGATCTCACAGCTGACTAACGTGAGCAGGAATTTGGGCTGAAGACTGCCTGACGTGCCTTCGAGCCTGAATGATTCTATAATTTTATTAGAGGGACATTTTTAGCCTTGGAAGCCTGCATCACATTAAAATTTGAATGCAATTTGCATTTCTCTGTTAGAAACATTCAGATGTTCCTAAAGTTGGTGCAATGTGTGCCTTTGTGAAAACCCACAGGCCTCCATTTGCCTTTAAAACCCAACCCCATCACACGTAGGCAAATGATGAGAAAACCCTTGTGATTCTGTGTCGGGCTGCAGAGTTGTCTGCTTTGGCATGCGTGCCTGACTGCAGAGTTTTCAGGTTCAGGTAGAGGACAGTTTCTTGTAAATGAAGTGATTGTGCTCATTCTTAATTGTCACTCTCTTTAAAAATGTACTCAGCAAACAAATGAACAGACATTTCTCAGTGTTATGGATGCTGTATGTAGCTCCGTTCCATTGTATGTCTCTTTGAAGGGTTTCTTGTCCTGACAGCAATTAAATACTCTCAAAACAAATACTGACCCTGGCTTCTCTTTCAGCATCTATGACCCCTCCTGTCTGTTCCTGCAGCAGTGCATATGCTCTCTGCAGGGCCTGGTATTCCTTTGTCAGCTGTCGAAAACGCAGCTCTGACTCTTCTGCTGCTAAACCCTGAAGAATAAGAATGGACACGTCTAAGCCACGGAGAGCAAAGCACTGTCAAAGCAAAGAACGTAAAAGTGATTTGTTAAGCACAGGGGTTGGTTTACAGGTCTTGATTCAAATAGCTTTTTGAATCACAGTGAGCTTGCTATGATCTGAAATTTAAAAAATAAGGAAATTATACAGCATTTATATCACAGAATCAGCTGAGCTGGAAGGGACCTACACGGATCGTTGAGTCCAACTCCTGGCCCTACAAAGCACCATCCCCAAGAATCACT
This sequence comes from Oreocharis arfaki, assembly GCA_013398015.1. Classification (NCBI taxonomy): domain Eukaryota; kingdom Metazoa; phylum Chordata; class Aves; order Passeriformes; family Paramythiidae; genus Oreocharis; species Oreocharis arfaki. The sequence goes on from VZRR01006228.1 coordinate 191,583, forward strand.
GAAAGTGTTGTCCAAACACTTCTTGAACTCAATCAGGCTTGGTGCTGTGACCACTTCCCTGGGGACACCATTCCAGTGCCCAACCACCCCTTCGGTGAAGAACCTTTTTCTACTATCCAACCAGAACCTCCCCTGACAGAACTTCAGGCCATTCCCTCGGGCCTTGTCACTGGTCACCACAGAGAGGAGATCAGTGTCTGTCCCTCCTCCTCCCCTCATGAGGAAGTTTTAGATTGCAATGAGGTCCCCCCTCAGTCTTTTCTCCAGGCTGAATAGACCAAGTGACCTCAGTTGCTCCTCATACAGCTTCCCCTCAAAGCCCTTCCCCATCTTTGTCACCCTCCTTTGAACACTCTCTAACAATTTAATATTTTTCTTATATTGTGGCACCCAAAACTGCACATGATATTCAAGGTGAGGCCACCATAGTGCAGAGCAGAGCAGAGCAGAGCAGGACAATCCCCTCCCTTGACTGGCTGGCAGTGCTAGGCCTGATGCCCCCCAGGACATGGGGGGCTCCCCCGGCTGCCAGGGCACTGCTGACTCATATTCAACGTTCTGTCAACCGCCAGGTCCCTTCCAGGTGCTGCTTTCCAGCATCTCATTCCCCAGTCAGTCTGTAGATCCAGGCTACCGCATCCCAGGTGCAGAATCTGGCACTTTTGCCTTGTTGAACTTCATCTGGTTGGTGATGGCCCAGCCCTCTGATTTGTCAAGGTCTCTCTGCAGGGCCTCCCTGCCTCTGAGGGAGTCAGCAGCTCCTCCCTGTTTTGTATCATCTGAGAACTTGCTTATCCCTTCCAGTCCTGTGTCCAAGTAATTTATGATGAAACTGAAGAGCACAGGGCCTAAGACAGAGCCCTGCAAAACCCCACTAGTGACAGACCATCAGTATGATGTCATCCCATTCACTATAACCCTTTGATATGTCTTCAAGCTGAAAGAAATGCAATAGGTTTCTTTCTTTGAAAGGGGAGAGGAAAAAAAATCACCTCAAATTGCAGGGTAGTCACAGCTATAGACTCTATGGACTAGACCGTGAAAGAAACTCTCAGCATTTCAGTATATAAGTAACCAAAATTAAGGTGAAACTAAAGAAGTATTTATCACTCAGTACGGACTATAAAAACCTAAGTGTTCTTGAGAGCCTGACCACTTGTTTCGCAAATCATCGTCTCTTGAAAACCTGTAACTTGTCTGTGGAAAGAGTCAGATCTTACCTCATCCAGATCATCATCTGGGGTTGCTGGTGTCCTGTCTGTTCTATATGAGGCCACAGAGGATGTTTCAGAGTCCATAGAATCATCATCATACCCAAAAACTGTATCCACAACATGTCTCTATAGAAGGTAAAAACATGATTTCTGAACCTTCATGTAAACTTGTAGCATGTGTTTTGGAGAGGGGCAGAGAGAGGAGTTGCTCGTTACTCAAAAGAAAAGGTGTGTCAAATGAACAGTGGGCCACCCCTGCAACCACCATCTTCAAACAAACTCAGTGGAAACCCACTGAAGATCAGGTCTTGTGCTGGTGGAGAGTAAGTTTGCTGAATAATTTTTCTGAGGGTCTGTCTCAGCCTAATTGCAAAACATAATGGGAGCAGCAACATGCCAGAGGAAAAGTCTCTGCCCTTGCAGGAAGGCAGGAGAATTGTTTGTTAACCACAAAGCTCTTCAGAAGACATGTATTAACATGCAGATCAGTATGCAAAGGTAACACCATAAGGAGCTGAAAACATGTGTAAAATAGGAAGCCCTTCTTCTCTCATAGACGCTGCTGATACTCTTAATGTCCAGGTGCTTCTCTTGCTGATATTGCTGTTGGACCATGTGAGTGAAAGCTAACACAAAACAACGTGAAGGAACTTTACTGCATCTTTCCAGGACTACGGTAACTGGCATACGTTATAAACAATTGCTTATGCTCCACAGTTCGGTTGTATGCCTGACATCTCGCTACTAACAATCTCTGCAGCCAAATTAAATCAAGTTAAAACTGTGAGACATGTCCTGTGAAGATACAGATGCTTGACCCTGCAGGCTTGGTTTCAGGGTACAGATTTGAGCATTTAAATACTTAGCTCATGGATAATTCTGAAGACTAACTGATTGACAAGCAATTAAGATGCACTTCTTCTTTGCAAGATTTTTCACTTTGCTGACCAGTATAAACCTTCTAAACCTGGAGTTTGAATCACACAAAAAACATGTACCAAAGGTGTCAATTAGCTTTCACATATATTGTAATTTTTGCTCATTGTGTTGTCAAGTGAAGACAATTGCCATATTCTCCAATGTTATAATTTCTGGTTTAGAAATAAAATTTACTGATGAAAATACTATTCGGTCCTTGTTGTGTCTGCTGTGTACTGCTTCACAACCTACATAGGAACAATGTGATGACACAGCTAGGATTTATTGGTCTGAAATTCCCAGTGTGTAGACAGTGCTGTGTTACTTTCAGAGAACATGGCTCATGCACTAAGGGATGTCCTTGGAGGACTGAGAGCAACCAAGCAACCAGTATTTCCACTTTTTGGAGGTGGGACATGAATGTTGCAAAGTCATGCCTCACATCTAGCTGATAAAGGAGCAACGTGAACCATTCCTGACTACTCAGCTCTAAAATTGTTGTAAATTATATCAGTTTTGGACTTAACCCAACTCAGGGTGATACAAAGGTTAGTCAAAGGCATGTGGAACTGAGCAGGAGAGAATGACCCAGTATCTCAGGCAGATATTTCCACTTAAAGAACAGAGATGCACAAGGATTTGGCTTTAGCCCATACATGCTGTAAAAAACAGATTGCAGAAAAAAAAGATGGGAAGGTCTCTGGAAATATAAATACCTCTCAGCATAACATACACTGAGACCAATACTTACAGAAATCAAATGGAAGGACAATTATTACTGGGGGTGAGGGGGGGGGACAACAGATGGGATGGGAAGTCCCATTTTGCTGAAAATAAAATAGCTGCACAGCCTTAACTGAATTTCAAAGTGGATTTAAAAAGCTCTCCCAAAGTAACTAAGGAATTTATAAACCTGATCACTAAAGCAGATTGTTATAATCCACAAAGGTCTCTTTAATCAGATTGCTAATGTGTGTTTTCCTACAGAGCCTACTTGAACTTTGTAAATGAGAAACAATTTTTCATCTTACCTTAATTGGTTTTGAGCTCCTTTTATGCTTTCTCCGACGAATGAGTTTCTCCCTGTCCTGGAAAATAAGATTAAAAAGTTACTCTCTCTTCTCTTCTTTGCAGCCTTTAGAAGGCCAAATATACAGAGAAAATAAATAATAGAACTTCCAGTGACTCTCTTCATATGTTCAAACAGGAATCTAATTCCAGGTAGAAGGGAGGATTCATATCCAAATCTGTATGTGTGTCAGCTGAAAACCACCTGAAAAAAGCCCTTGTACATTTGCCTTGAGCAGCTGTCAAACAACAGGAGCTGATGGATTACCCCCTAAAATCACTGGGAGTCCTGGTGCATGAGTTTGGGCATTGTACATTGCCTGCCTTCCCTGATGAGGAGATGCTGCCTCTGTCTCAAAGTCATTAACTGATGGGAGCATTGATCTCACCACTCCTAGCAATGATGTCTCAGAAGAGACAACAGCCGGTTTTGGAATCTTTCTCCTCAGTATCATCATGGAAAGCCAGCTGACAAAGGAATTGTCAGCATTAAATGACAGAAGAAGCGGAAACCCACTGTCTAGCTGTACATGCTTTTCCAGCACATGATAAGACACTGTGGGCCAGTCTCTTGTTAAGGAAACTTTTTAAGCATGACTTAGTTACAATGGTAAAACACCTTGCCACAGCCCCGCCTCGTGAACGTGTAGGTACCTTCCCAAGCTCCACAGTTCTTAGTCTGCATTCCTTTCTGGAGCACAATTCACAGTGTTACGCTTCGAGTCGTAGGGGCTGATGCTCCACTACAAATTCAGAAAACTGCACACATGCACACCTACAGCTAAACATCTGCAGATGTTAAAAGAAGGTAAGGTATTAATGCTCAGACTTCTAGCTATAAGAAGAAATACTATCAGTGGTAAACTGTACACGGCAATCATTCCTAATTTCCTAGTGCTCTGAACATACCCTTGTTAACTCATCAATGATGTTCTGCTGTTCTATGACCTGAAGCTTTAAAAATTCAGTTTCTTGTTCCTCATTAGCCTGATCCAGATCATTGAGAGATCTTAATTTCTTTAGAGGAGGATGTGACGTTATTTTTTCTCTCTGTGGTAAGAAGAAAAGATAAAAGAGATAAAATAAGATTCAGCAACTAGAAGACCACCTTTCAGTTAAAAACTAAACATTACCTTCCATTTAAGGTATATATACATTTAAATATGCTTCAGCTACACTGTTTTTTAATTAATGCCCATTAGCGCTTCTTAAAAATAAAGCAGCATAGCAAGGCTGAGTTCTTCAACCAGAACAGCAAAGCTTTATCTATTTAGTTACCATGTGGCAATACAGCCTCTGCAGGCCTCAAAGGCCACATACCATAGCTCCTCCTTGGCCATGCATCAAGATGCCCACACATGTGGCAAACAGAGCTGAACCTGCCCAGCAGGTAGGCAAATAGTATTTACTCTCATGACCCCATGTCCTTACTGATATTCAACCTAGGACCATACACAGTGAGGCAATGGACATGCTTTACTCGTGCAAAAGACATGCAGCCAGTCGGACAAACAGGAAAGGCAAAAACTGTGGTAACAGATATATTTTAACTACAGGTCAATATCCTGCCTGCTCCTGAGTGTATGTGGGAAAAGAGACAGCTAAAACCCGTGAAAATTACTCTAGCCACCCACAGCTTATTAGCTTTCATGATTTTGGCACCCAGAGTGTGAAGAGCAGATGTCAGCGAGCTAACTTAGAATGAATATGCTGTCCACAGATGCACATCAGTGATGCTGCCCACTGATACCTGATGCATGCAGATTCCCAAGTCCTTTCTCTTTGCTGAGGGAGACCCCAAGGCACTGTGATCTGCACTACCACAGCTGTGGAAGAATAATTCTGACCCATGACACCTGCAATAAGTTTATCTGTCTTCTAGGCACGGGTAAATTGCAGAGTCTTAAAGTGGATTAACCGTTAACACTAAAGTCTTTTTTCTGTGAGACAAGAAATTGAATCTGATGATCTCCGCCCAGTCACCAGGAAAGCTGCTCCCATTGCAGGGCACTTAGCCTGCTCAGGACAGTGGCTACTACAAGTCAGGGCAAGGTCCATGAACACCCTTAGCAGGGAAAGCTGTCTCAGTCTGCCAGCTTAAATCTGGCAACCCAGAACATCCATCTACTTTTTCATTAATGTCAAAGCAACATCGGTGCGTGCGTAGGAATACAGGGCCTGGAAGCAGACTGATAAGGCAATCCCATCTGAAGGATACGCAGATGTAACTGCTTCAACCCCACTTCACACAGCCCTGACATGGGAAATGTACAGCCCTAACCAAATTTAAACACCACCATTCTCCCTTTCCCGTATCCATCTACTATGTGTACGTTTTATGGAAAGATTCTATGTGCTTAGTGACATACCAGAAGTTTACTTTGTCATCATCAGCTCTAAAAAGAATGTTTGCATGATGCAAGAACGTCATGCTGGCTGAAAACATCACTCTTAACAGCTTTCTTTTTGAGTTCCAGATGAAAAACAGCACAGTAGGACATGCCTCAATGATATAACTATTTTTTTCCCTTTTTTTTGAAACAACTGAAACTCAATATTCTAACTTTGAGAATAGAATTAAAGACTGTGATTATGCATTCATGTAAATATATTGCCCATGTATGCATAATACACAATGGTATGTATGTAATGTTATGGTATGTAAATCTATAATAATACAGACCTAACCATGGCTGTATCTTAGCAATAGTATTACACATAATATACAACACATATTCTGTATTTATATACATCATGCACTATGCAGATGTGGCCACCAACACATAGATCATCAGTAATCCTCATTTTGCTCTTCAGTACCAACCATCTCTATATTTTCTTTAGTGACTGCTTTGAGTTTATCTTCCATGCGCTGCAAAGACTGCATAAGTTCATCGTTTCTCTTTGTGAGGCACTTGTTCTTTTCCAGAAGAGGTTTACATTGTTTCTCAGCTTCTCGGACACGCTTCAACTGGATTGATAATAGCAATTAATAATTGTCATGAGAGACACACGAATATACTTGTAATCTGCAATCTTGACATCTGTTTTGCAATTATGACATAAAGAACATTCAAGCCAGCTAAACTGATATGAAAGGAGTGCAGGAAGATTTCTAGCTCAGGAATAAAATAAACCATCAAGAGTTGAACTTATCCTCATCCTTAAGCAAAGAAGTAGGACTATAAACAGGTTAAATAGCCAGGGTCCTGATTCAACACATAGATTATCACCACAGAGTAGAAAATTAGATAAAGGGCTCAATTCACTGGTGTCAATTCTTCCTAGACTCAGTACTTAACTATTTTCAACCTGGTCAAATACTGGACTACAGACCTTATAGACATTATTTCATTAACAAGGTAAGTCTCACCATACACTGTTGTGTGCTCAAAAGGAGGCAACAGAGTCATTCACACAGAATCCTATAAGCCTTGCTGCCTCAATCTCCGCTGTGATTTTGTACTCACGTAACTTCAATGAAATTATTGTTTAATTCTAGAATAAAAAGTCCTTGTCAGCCTCCTGAGTGATAGGCCTGATGGATGGACAAGGCATATTCATCACCAGCTTTATCCTTGGATCCTCCCCCTCTCTGCCTTTCCCCACGGCTCTCAACCTCCTTTGTCTGTCAGTGCAAAAGCTCACATACCAGTTCATTTCGTTCATCAACAAGCAACGTGTTCCGGTCTTCCAGCTTCCGTATCGTGGCATTCAGCTCTGCTATCCTCTTCTGGTTTCTGCGCAAGTCCTGTACATGGGCGACAATGTCCCACAGTTACTGGTTCTCTTCAAAATACATGCTTGGGAAAAGAATCCTTAAAAAACACACACTAGTCAACTTAAGCTGTCATCATCAACAAATTATCTTTAGGGACTTTTACAGTACTGAGTATGTTGACAAATACATATATATATTTTTAGGAGGAAGTACCTGGTTTGGGCGATAATTTAATTGAAAATGTAAGCCGTTCAAAAAAATTAAGAGAAAACAACCAAACAGATGACAATTTTTCATGAAAGAGACAAAAAGCTATAAGATTCTAATTTTTATTGCCTTTTCCTATAGATTGCTTCAATTTGCTGAGCCACTGCATCAGGTGAAAAACCCTTTCAGTATCAATTACATTTACTTTCTTATTCCTCATTTGTATATATGCAAGTATGTTTTTATATATACACTGGTTGTGTAAACATCTTCAGTTTAGTCACACAATAGGTGACTTGCACGCTTCGTGAATGACACCCAAGGGCTGTCTGTGGGAAGACAGACAAAGAGCAGGCTCTCCTAAGAGTCTCACAGATTCTCCAGCCCCAGCCTTCTCTTTGCCCCTCCATGCTCATCCTCCTAATTCTATCTGGTTTTGAGAATGCATGTTATCCAGATAGTTATGTCCATCGATGATTCTTTCAAAGAGGCACTGATTATTTAAGATATGTTATATTTGTGAATAGAACCACTGATGAAAACCAACAGTACAAAGCTTTGTCCAACTAGCATGCCCTCTGAAGACTCTATGGACATTAACTTGTCTGTAGTGAATGAGTGGGAATGTTTTCCCAGGGCCTGAGAAGGTATGTCAGCAAGAAACACATATCCATGCTTCTGTTTTGCAGGGACCAGTAAAACCTGCATACAGGGCTGCTGCAGTGCTCCGAACCATCTCCGGCCCTTCCAGGGATCTCTCTCTTGGGACTGCTCATGTTACACTCTGCCTCCTTCACCAAAAACAGCTGTTCATCCAGAGCTTCCTTTTGCAGCTGCAGCTTCTGCACATAGCCTGTCTGTGTCTCCAGTTCCTTCTCCAATGAAAATATGATCCTGTCTTTAGCCTTGATCTCATCCATCTGAATGAAAGAAACACCAGAACAATATTACTGCATGAAGGCAACAGCATTTCTCCAATTTATATTGTATTATTTACTTAAGAAGAGTGATCACCCCTCAAATCTGCTCTACCATGCTGCACCAGGCCTGTAAAACACCACAGTCTGAGCCATACCCATAATTTGGCACAGGAGCACATTCACTGAGCATTTTAGCAACACAAGAATATACCTCCAGGATGCAGACTGTAAATTGGGGGGGGGGGAGGGGGTGTGTATCATTCTTGACAGTTTAAATTACCATTTCTTTTACTTAATTGTCAATTCTTGAACTCTAATTTTCAAGCTAAACTTTCTACCGTTATGAGCAGGTCCAGCTCCCCACATGTCAGTGTGTCCTGGTTCTGCTCAGGACAAGGTTAATTTTTGCATTAGCCAGGAGGGGCATGGACCCAGAGGTTTTTCTATACCATCTCATGTCATTTTCCGGGGATGAGGGAAGGGCTCCCTTCTGGACGAAGGTAGCATGGCTGCGGTCAGGTCACAGCCTGCGTGGTGAGCATTTTGCATGTAAGCCACTCTCCTCTCTCTTGTACATTTTTGATATTAATATTGCAGCTGTTACTGTTTTCTTACTTCATCGCTGTGTCCAGTAAATTGGTCTTACTTCAATTCACAATCTCACCTTTACCTTTTGTACCTCCAATTCTCCTTTCCAGCCCACTGCAGGAGATCAGGAGGGGGAGTGAGCAAGCATCAGTATGGTTCGGAAAATCTAAGTAGGAGCACAAATTGAGGAGTACCGTTCCTAAACCAGGACACAGGGAAACAATGCAACCTGCACCTTTGCTGGTGTGGGCCTCTTTTTGTTCATTTTCCACAGTAATTACTGAAGGCTACACCAAGGCTAACCCAAAAGATATCTCCTCTCCTGCCATGGTTTATTATGTTTAGGATACCATAACACAGGCTGGAGAAACCAAAAAACTGCAAGTGCAGATGCAAATGCTTTATCTAACCCTTTGCACCTTGCATGTATTAGCAAATCAGGGAGCCCAAATCCTTATGGATTAGGTCAATCACTCTCCTAATTTAAGATGTTAACTGCCATCACAGGGCTACAGTTGACTCACTGTGATCTATTTATTCCTGACAAATGACAGTGAGAAATTTGTAATACTTTTTCGAAGTGAGTTGCATTGCAGGGCTCTGTTATGCAGAAAAAGCTAACAGACACAAAAGGCAAACCCAATGCAGCCTAAGAGAACACATGAACTGTTTTGATTACTGACCAGGCGTCGAATATCCCTTTCACTCTCCCATTTGATCTTGGAAATGGCTTCCTGGTGGGACTGATGCTCACTCCGAAGATCACCTGCCTTGATCTTATCGGCCTGGATCATATTGTTAAGGGCCTCATCTACCTGCTTTTTGGCAGACTTCAGTTCAGTAATTTCCTGCAGAAGCTTAAGGCGCTCAGAGTCAAACTGTTTTCTGGCCTCTTCACGAGCCTCAATAGTCAGCGCTGTCCGTACTTTATCACTGCTACCATCCCGCAGCGCACACAGCGCTGACTTGAGGCGCTGGATTTCACTGTCTCGGACTTTCACCATTCTTGTCATCTCCTGCTCATGCTGTTTGATGAGGTTCTCCCTCACAGCCTGCAGCTCCTTCATTTTCTCCTCATGAAGTTTGGCTTTTAGCTCTGTGATCTGCACGGTCTGTTTGCGCTGCTCTACTTCACGGATACGCTTTGTTTCTTGAGTCTTCTCTCTTTCGAGTTTAGCAACCTATATCGAGATAAAATGAAAGTCACCTGATACCAACATAACATTATCAAAACAAGCCCACCCAGACACATCCACGTCAAATTGAGAAAGACCCTGCTGAAACCCCAGACAATCCTCCACACTCCTAAAACAAAATATAGGCCAGCTCCCGAGGCACTCACGTAGATTATGTTGTCTTTACTCAAACAAAAAACCCTGTCTTCTCCAGGCGTCCTGCCTCACACAACGACGCTACATGTACTTTAAATATTTCCTTAGGAAATAAGACTCCAGGTATACGCGTGCATTTGTCTAAAAGCTTTTTAACCTAGCAGTCAAATTCACCAGAAAGTTGGAGGGCCCAGAAATAGCAACACTCCTACAACTTTTCACATACTGCTCCATTTGCGGGCCAGAGGTTTCTCCAAATTGTAGCTCAGTAAAACAGAGTCTTTCCCACGGAAGCCACAGGACATGTTATAAGCTGGGAAAGAATCAGACCGCTGTTTTAGGAAAGAGTTGTGTGGCCTCTGTTGAATTCTGTGATACTACTTCTTCCACGTGTTCGTCTTCTTCAGCAGACACCTTTATTTAAAACCAAACTCTCACTCACCTTAGATTTCTCCTGATGCAGCTCAATTTGAATGTCTGTTAGTTTAGTCCTGAGCTCCTCATTGGCAGCCTGTAGGGCAACGATCAGTGCCTCAGGCTTTTCGCCCTTGCTCCGTCCTTTTTTTGACATGGTTTCTTATCACCGAGAGCCCACGTGTTTATTTCAAACATGGACTGCCATCTTTTTCTGCTCCTTTCAGTGCCAGTTAGTTCAGCAACTACTGCATGACATTCCTTAAGGTCCTGGACTCAGATGTTTTGGAAGCCTTGGGGGAAATAAGACATACTATTATTTGTCAGTGGACACTGCAGCTGGACAGCTCACATGTTTACAGAACACAACAGGGAGTTCCCATCTCCAAACACTGCAATCTTTGTCTGAAAACCTGCAAGGGAGATCCCAGGACAATCATGCTTCTGAACACCAGCCTGGCACACTTGTGGGAATTTCATGTTTTCCCTTCTTCTGTTCTCAGAAAGGGATGCCATGCATTGAAGATAGGAGTTCAGTCATCATAAAGATTAGTGCTATTGGGAGTACAGGACTAGAAGGGACAGGTTATTTAATCCAATCCTTGCAGTCTGAGGTAACCACAAAGTAAAAAAGTAAGTAGCTTCAGCAGCCATTTATTGCACTTCCTTGGCATCTCTCAATGGTTAATGTATCTCAAACATAAGCATAACTTAAATGACCTGATGGCAAATACCCTTCTCCTACATGTGTCCATGGCAGGGAGAAATATATTCCTGACTAACAAGAAAGTACACCCAGCTACCATGAGGGCAACACAGGATTAGACAATTCTGCACCTTTGCACATGTCAAAAAAAGGAGCAGTTCTTCAATGTATGATAGCTCCTTTTAGATTGGACGTATTCTTAATCACTTTTGGAAGAAATAGTTTAGATAAGGGCAATGGCATAGACACAATAAACAAAAAGACAAACCATGCTAAGCTTATATCGGGCTAGAATTAGGAACAGAAAACAATGGCCAAGAGACAAGCATGTATTAAAGCATTAAAAAGCCACACAGAAGTCCACTGTCCTAAGAATATTTACTGACATGCAGTAGAATAAATACAATATTTTGTCATATTGCAAAAAGTAAAGAGAAAGATCAGGCTTTTATTTCTGCTTCCAAATCTAACAACACTGTGCATTATTAACAGTATTATTTACTTCTTTGTCCCCCCGAAGACCTTGGTGTCATAATTAAAGAAAACACAGTTATCTGCACAACACATCAAGGTTTTCACAGAGCCCCATAAGTTCACCATATCACCCTACTAACTAGAGGGTTGCATCTCTCCCTAAAATTGTACTGGCCCTACTGAGTCTGAAGGTGTCATATTCTACATCAGATCATAATTAAGACTGTAAGACAAATCTGCTCTGTGTAATTTCTAAATCCCTTCCCTTCTCAGCATTAAAAAATTAGAAAGTGCCACAGGATAGGGAGAGGGAAGAAGAGAGGTCGAATCTAGGTAGATTTCAATACAGTCTCCAAATCTAGAGCTGGGTTTAAAAAAGTCATAACTTGTGTAGTGTGAAAAATCTTAGAAGTTAAGAATTTCCTTGCCTAACAGAAAATACATTGAAACCTTCATATTTTTCCTTTCAGAAATATTTAAAAGTGTCCTATTAAAATGCCCTGCTATTGCAAAATCACTGCATCATTGCTGAGAATATTATTTTGATTTATATACTGTCACACTTAAAAATGAAACAGCTGTGTCAAAACCAGGCAACTCCTTCAAACCATACACTAATCACACACTGTTGAAAATGGTAGCAGAAGTGTTGCTTCAGTTCACACCACCTGTGAGTTTTGCCAAGATTTATTTAATAAAACTGACATCAACTGGTTGTCTGGCAGAACAGCTTTTACAGCATAAAGAAAAGATCATAAACAACAGCAGCCACTCTTCCCCAACTTCCATTCTCAAGCCGACCTACACAATTGCAAGTCAAACTTGCTGCTCTCATGATAAAGGAAAGCAGCCTGAAGAAGCTGCAAACCCTTGTCAGACTGAATTCTGTTGGGCAGTATTGCCAGACATACATTTATAACCACATCATCACCGAACGTTAACTCTGGGAAAGACTCTGCCTCCGTAAGTTATTGTCTGTCCAGTCCCTTGCCAGGTTTGGATTTTGCGACCTGACTGAACCTCAGCTGGGGTTCTGAACCTCACTGGCCTTTTTGTAAGTGCTGATGTTCCCCTTGCAGCAACAGAGCGAGGTGCTCAAAGTAAATCTGCTCACTGTTCATACTAGTACACTTGATTCTGTGAGATGTATGAGAAAGAAAAAAGCATCAATGGTCTTGGGTCTTCCAGAGCAGAGGGGCAGTCTCAGACAACATAAAACTGAGCAAACTGTGCAGTTCAGCCCAAGTGACAATCACTTCTTACCAGTGTGTAGAAGTTAACAGCTCAGTGAACTAATACATATAACCTGTTCTATCAACAATGAGAAACAAGGCACATGCCAATTTTGCTTACTTACTCCCAGTATTTGATACTCCTCTTCCGCAGAAGTCCCTACTACAAGGAAGCACATACTTTTATAAGTATGTTAGTACAAGCAGCAGCTCATCTGTATGTCAATTCCAAGGATCAACTGATCACCTTTAACACAGCATCTCTTACCGACTCCTCCAAAATCTGCAGTCCCGGGAGGAAGTTTCTGAGAATAACAGAATAATATACCTAAAGTATAAGGGAGGGACTATCAGATATTTTTGAATTGTCTCATTTGTGTGATAATTTACGTTCTACTAAAGAGAAACTTGCCACAGGGGCAAATCATTTTATCGCCAATGAACAAGGTGTGTATAGCTAAAATCACAATTAAAAGAAAGGGGCTTTTATTTTTCTTGCCCATAGGAAAGCTCTGCCTCCATCTGAGCTCACACCAAGGGTCATACTTTAATTTCAGTAATAATTTTCTGCTTTCTGAGGGTAAGAGCAGATAGAAACCCTAACTCATACACGTGTCCCAACAACTTGCTCTCAGACACTTGGTTCTGCTCAAGGAGTGGCTCCACTGTGAAGTGGATTTAGCTATGTGAACAAGCAAAAACTCCAATCTAAACCTGTTTCTTCTCTGGGTCCAGAGCCAGCATTTCAGCTTTCGCCAAGATAACGATTAACATGCTAATCTGGAACCCCACTGACCCAACTCTGTATCAGAAAAGGCTGCTGTGATTCAGGTTAGGTAACTCTAACATGGGGGGGAAGGGGGGGTCCAAATCACGACTGCTAATCCAAGCACCCTGGGTCTAGATCCCAATCCTGACTCTAGAACCAGAACTTCAGAACACGGCAAGCATGATGCAAGTATCATGTGAAGCGTTTTCATCCCTGGCAAATCCTCATGACCTTTCTGTCATAATATTTCCACATAAGCTAATTCCCATCACTGCACCAACTCTGTTAGTTACAAGGCGAACACTGGCCATGCACAACTCCCTACATCTCCAAAACCTGTCTCATTTGCCTAGTGGGATTTGAATGAATCCTAAACTAAGTCTTTGCTTTGGCTTTTATTTACCAGGTTTCATCTATGTTTTGGATTTTTTCAGAATAAAATCCAAGACCTAATTATCGCATACCATCCTGTATTATGTCACATAACAAAATACATAATCAATGAAAACTGTGATTAAAAGCATGATTTACATTATTTTAGTACTACATCATAATTCAGCATGCCAACATCAACCCAAAAACTCAGCTCAGACTTGATAAACAGCTCTTCAGGACAAATCCTAACCACACTCTGATTTTGACTACATAGAAATCACTGTACTGTAGTTAGATTTCTAACCAATACCATAATGATTTTCAGAAATATTAAAATACCTTCTGAACTGAGCTCACAATATCCCTTGGATATGGGGCTGTACACAAGGAATACAGGATGAATCTGATGCTGCTAGGCTGCTCATGCTAAAATTACCATTGGCCGTTGCTCTAAAACATGAACCAAAAAAACCCTATCCAAGTAGCTGGCGACTCCATGGAAACAGTAAAAAGGGGACAGAAGCATTATTGTTACCCGCGGCAAAGCTAAGCAGATTTGTTAAAACAATATTCTAGTATTCTGTGGCTAAAATACCATCTGTCTCTCATACAGTTATTTTCTTGAAGTTGGCATAACACAATGCACACTGAGAACACTATCAGTGAAAAAGAAAATCCTGCCCTATCCCAAAAGGAAATGGACATTTTCCAGAATCAGTACTTTTCAGCGTAAGATGTAAATGGATACTGACTGGAGGCTCTACTTAAGAATGGCAGGATTGTCAGAACAAGGACAAGCTTCATCAACCTGCCCAGCTCACTGCAAGATGGGAGCCAAACAAAACATTTCAGTGGTTTTGTACTTCGCACATCACTTTATGCAAGTAGATCACGCTCAACCACCAGATGACGTGAGCCACCTGGAAGAGAAACACTGCAATTCATGGAGTTTACAGTACCAGGCTCTCCTTTATTTGATTTTAACAACCCAACAAAACCCTCTTTTATTTAACTGAAATGCATATAAACAAGAAAACAACAGTGAGGGAAAGTTCATGCCCCAGATCCTTCTCCTGAAAACCCTTCCTTTTCCTTCTAAGGCCATATGAATGATCACCTCTTGCCTTACAGATACCAGAGGAAGCTATCTTACGTTCACTACCAAAAATTGTCAGATATTTAAGTAATTTCTCTACTTAAAGCAATAAAGTTAACTTTGGAAGTTTTTGCCATTTTTACCTCAGCTCTTGATACAGCCAATAAACGCAGACACTGGTTTCAGAACGTATCAGAAAAAAATCAGCACTGGCCTCCAACATTAACTTTTAACAGCACAGATCTCTACAATGAACTGTTTTCTTTTTTGAATACCTTACTTCCAACCAGATTACTACATTCTTGCAGTTTCTTATCAGCTTGCAGTTCAATATCATTTCAAAAAATGTATTTTCTTCTCTCACTCTATTGCCATTAATGCCTTAAAGAACTGCATGTACACATTGCTCTTAGTTCCCATATCCTGTATCCCTTGTGCCTTTTCCTTCCATTTTCGGTGAACAGAAAATGAATGTTCCCCACTACTAGGGAAGTTCAGCAAAAACTAAGCAAACAGTTTGTCTCTTCATATTAGCTTTCCAGCAGAAATGAAAACACATATTTTACATTAGTCATTTCTAGACATCTTTCAGAGTCAAAACACCTCTAAAAATAAAAACATTACAAGCAATGGTTTTTTTCTCACTTGCGAATTGTTGTGAATCTTACCCTTCTATCATATGGGGAAAGATTCCTTGGTCCTCCCTACAGCCTGTGAACTCTTTAAGAATGGCCTGAAACAACAGAGTTTTTTCCACCAGGGGCATTCCTCAGCTGACAAACAAGTACCCGTCATGCTTTGCCCATGTTCTCCAACAAAACAAACCAAATGAAAACGTACCATATAACACCACACATGCTGACTTCAGTAGCTCTGCTCATAATGGGAAGAACAAAACTTGACAAACAAACAACTAGAATAAAGTGAAACTCACGTTAAATGTAGAATTTATCCTTACAGTTTACTGTTTAAAAAGTACCCCTGAAAACTTACAGGATGATATTTAGCTGAACTGTGCTGCTTTAAAAATGGAAGCACCAACTTCCATTCATATGATAATGACCAGAGCAGCAGTATTCTCCTCCCATATAAGGAGGTGATGAGCTGGATTCTCAGCTGGAAAAGGTGTAAGCATGAAACACCACCCATTAGGTCCAGCTGAGATGCTGATTCATATATGATGTGACAAAGCAGAAAAAAAACTAAGAGATTTCACTTATAAGTCACTCAGGATACTGTCTTGAACATGCAGATTTTCATTAAGGCTGAAACCAGAAAAATATTTTATGGTAATTTCAGAGAGATTTGAATAAGCATTAAACTACTGTATATAATTTCAAATAAATTTCCAATGACAATGCTTAAATCCTCATTGAGTTCACCTAACACAGGCTACCGTGCAGGTCACAGACACCCACTGCATATTCTAAGAAAACAGCAACATGTAGGTCATGTTGTGACCCACAAAAATCCGTGACATAATGCAGAAGGGATCTGCAAGCACACAGCCTTGATGGACACCGCTGGGACAGTGATCCAACCACACTGATGCCACAGATGTTTGCCAGCTATCCACCGTGCCTCCGAAACATGCACTGGACACACGCTAAACTTATAGGTTTGTTCTTGAAAGAGCTTCCAAATTAATTATGCAGTCTTCCCTTAGTTATAAGCTACCAAATAGTAACCAGCACAATTGTTCTTTCAGATGTAAATAATCCAATCTTTTTCCAGTGCAACAGTCCCCACACACTCTTTGTTCACCTAAGACTGACTGTAACGGATCACAATTTCCTGTCAGAGAGGGGACATGAAAAGGGGATATTATTACGGGCTGTATTAAATAAAGCAGATTCTCAAAAAATGACTACATTTCATTTTGTTCCTCACCAATGCACAGAGACGGAATATACCAGCTTACAGAACCTTAAATATTAAGTACAAATAAACACAGTGCAAAAAAACCCCAAGGACTTATCTACAAATCACAGAACTTAAAACAAAAATCACATTCATGTTCATGAAAATCTAGGTGTACATTATGTATTAACACAATTTTAAGCCTTTTAAAAATTTTTCTACACCAAGCCTACCCCAAATATACGCCAAACAGCACAGTATTAATTCTAATTAGTTTCTATCACTTGTAGCATTAAGAGTTCTTAGGATTTTGCTTACATTATAGAAATGAAAAATTAAAAGTATTTCTGCACCTATTAAAAAAATCAGCTTAGTGAATATTAGCAAACCAGTGCACATACAGAGGAAAAAAAATCCAGAAGCCCCAATCCCACCATTTCTCCCAGCTTTATTTGCTCACTCATTACTGGTTACCCTAAACCACCTAGGACCTCGATGCAATTTTCAACAACTGTTTCTTCTTGAGTTTTAATTTCCATGTTATTGAGGCCTTTTGTTTACAGTCCAGGCAATGTAAGGTTTAAAAAGTCTTTTCCTTAAACACTTTAAGTAATATTATAATACACAGTTTCAAAAAATTCAACTAATAGCTTGAGAAATGGAGTACAGGGGTTAAGATATTGCCTCCTGGATAGAGATGGAAGGAATGCATAAAATGAAAATGTGAGACAACATGCATTTTAGCATCAGCTGTTTGCAGTTAATTTTAATAGTTTATTATTTTTTATAAAATAATCTGAGATGCTCTTATACTTTGCATTATCATTTTTAACATAAAAGAAGATCTGGCATACCATACTAGCTCTTCTATCCTAACAATTTTCTCAGGTACATCAGTCTGCTTTATTATTCATTAGAGTACATTTCATCCAAAGTTAGAAATGGAATTGTAGTCTATCCAGTCTTCATTTGCATTCTTATTTGTTGGTATTTGTTAAACTGTTAACTAATAAGGTTTCACTGCACAGCTATGTACAAAAATGAGTGCTGCACTTGTGTGCCTCTTACCAGTTCACTTTGCTTCTCTTCTGACCACTGCTGATGCAGACTGTTCAACATAGGGAAATGTGATGTCCAAATATGACCTTCCAGAGAAAGCACAGATCCTAAAGTTTCCAGGATGTGTGATGGTTTCTCAGCAACCCACCAGCGATCCAAACGCATGGCAAACAAAGCATACAGCATCATCAGTTCTAGCAAGAACCGAAAGCCCATGTCCCTGAAAATACTCACATGTATTATATTTCCTTTCAAGCTCCTCATTGGATGTTCTGGAGCCCAAACTGCAGACTGTGATCCACACTGTTCTGCCATTTCCAGAGAACCTGTGTTTATGCTCATTTGACCTGACAGCGTTCAGTGTGGCCACACCACAGAGCTTTCTCATGTTTTTTTTCCAGCATGCTGCTGAATTTTCTATTTAGAGCCCTGCCTCCTGGAGCAAAGATTTCTAGTCCTCATATTTTAAAGAAGAAATTCAAATAGACCTTAAAGATAGAGAAACTAGAAGTACTACCAAAATCACTTTTTTCCTATCCTCGTGGATTCTGGATTTTGAGAGCTGATGACAGAGAACTGCACAGATGCTTTGCACAGACCCATAAAGAGAAGGCAGCAGAGAATCCACCTCTGAAGATGGGAAGATAAATTTGTTATAATTTGAGAAAGACCCGACCTTGAAGGGATACAGATTTATAGAGGAACTTTGAAGGTGCTACCTGCTTGGAATTTAAGTAAGCTATTGATTTAGAAACACATAATGCAAACATATAATTATAAATTCAAGTAAATAATATTAACATAAATATAAAAACAATTGGTTTTTAAAATAAAAACATTTGGTTTGCAGTCTTGTAGTACAAATACTGCATTGCCATGCACTAAGATTAAAGAGAAATCTGATAGAACCTGGAAGATATGACATCACTGGAAAGTGACTCAAAATGGGCATCTGGTAAGGACTATTTTACTGCCTCGCAGCTTCACAAAGCCAATGGAAAGCAAAATATTTACCACTATTAAAAATTACCATGACTGAGTAGTGAAAGCATCTTCAGGCTCACACAGTTTGGTTAAAAAGAAGAGGGGAAAACCCTGGAAGTTATCATTAACAACTTAGATTTTAACTACAGGCTACATCTGAGTTATACCAGCCTTACAACAGTAGAATCCATCACCACACCTTTGTTACAGCTGGAGGACTATTTTTGTAACTTTCTAAACCACAATATCAACTATTAAATGAATGGAGATCAAAATTGAAAATTATTCTGGGCATTGTTGCACAGTTACATTTCACAGCATTTTCCTGACTTGAATATCCTGAGGTCACTTATCCTTTGTAATGACAGAGAACTTATGCAGCATCTTTCCAGCTACATTGAAGTCTTGATAGCAAAAAGTCTACCAGAACCCAGCATACATGTACAAATTAAAACAGCCAATCACCTCCTTAAAACACAACCATACATACATAAGCTCCACCTCATGTTCAATTCTTATCGTGCAGGATACCAAAGTTTTTATTCAGAAGATTATTTAGCTGGGAATGGCCTCTGGAAGCAGAGGGATTATCAGAAGCCACTGAAAGATGACAGGGGCAAGGTTCTCAGAAGGGAGGCTGAGTGAATGCATTAGCAATATCATAGAGCCTGAAATTATGCTTGGGGAGGACACTGGAAATACCTGGCTCAAAACCATCTCCAAGGTGAGAGCCACATTTCTCTACTTTAGGCACTACCAGAACTGTCAGTCAGAGAGCAGGAAATCGGAAAGGTTGCAGTATCTGTCACTGACAGCCTACTCCTTTCTGCTAGGAGTTCTGCTGACAAGCAGGGAATTCCAGCAGACCACCAAGCTGCCACAGTTCGGGGAAATGGACAAAGCCAAAGGGGCAATCCATCAACAGCTACTGGCAGCCATCTCCACTGGGTAACTCCTATGGAAACCCCAGCAAAAACTTTCTAGCCTTTCCTCTCTGAGGCTTCTCCTCAGGATTTTGCTTCCCGTGGAAGCAAGGGTGGAACTGGCTCCAATCACACAACTTGATTAGAATCACAGAATATCTCAAGTTGGAAGGGACCCATAAGAACCACTGAGTCCAACTCCCTGCTTCTCACAGGACCACTTAATATTAAACCACACGACTAAGAGCATCATTCAGATGATCCTTGAACTCTGATAGGTTTAGTGCCCTGAGCACTTCCCTGGAAAGTCTGTTCTAGTACCCAACCACTCTCTCAGTGAAGCAGCTTTTCCTACTGTCCAGTCTGAACCTCCCCTGATGAAGCTTCATTCCATTTCCTTGTGTTCTACTGCTGGTCAGCAGAGAGGAGATCAGCACTCCCCCTCTACTGACCCCCTTGAGGAAGCTGTAGACTGTGATGGGGGTCACCCCTCAGCCTTCTCTTCTCCAAGCTGAACAAAGCAAATGTCATCAGCTGCTCCTCCTAAGCCTTGTCCTTAAGGCCTTTCACCATCTTGGTCACCCTGATCTGGACACACTCTCATAGTCTGAGGTCCTTCTTGTATCGAGGCACCCATGGCATCTTTTGATTGACACAGAACTACTGATAGAGTACCTGTGTCTTGTGCCCTCTCCAACAATGACCGTCTCACCACTCCCAGTTTTCACCAAAATTCTACCCACTCCTAGAAAACCTTTTAAAATCACCAGGTGTTTACCTCATTTAAGTACCTATCTGAGCCAGGCTGAGTGCCAGCACCAGCAGCATTTACAGCACAGCAGGCCTGGGTTTGAAATTCCTATGCAGAGCAGTAGGCCAGATCAATAGAAGCAAAACCTGAGTCAGAGCAGAAGCAATAAACCTCACATTATTGCCTGAAAAGAAACAAAACATTCTCCTGACAGGCTTCCCTGATGCTTAGATCAAGCACAGTACCTGCACCACGGCAGAATCTGACCCAGCAAATCAGAGACGTTGAGAATGGGAGTCCAGCATATCACCTTACAGTGATGCACAGGACAGCATCAGAATGCAAATGTCTTTTAAAAAGGCATATCTTTTTCTTTTTTCCTTACAAGAGGTCAAATTAAATTTTTAAAATATGTAAGTTACTATGTTCCCAACCCGTAAGGTATGAGCAGCATCTTTTAAATATTTGCCTTCATAGCAAAAATCAGAAACAGGCTACAAATGAGTATTCAGTGCCAGAAGATAACTCAAATGCAGCATCTAGATCTGTCATAAGTGGCCGAAACAAAACTGACGCATGGCAATCCGGTAATTTAACTATAAATTGCACACCAGTCCAAGAGGCAGGTTTCCTCGATCAGCGGCTGTGAAAAAGGCACGCACCGCATGTACAAAGAAGTGCATTCTGCGGGGTCTGTGTTTGCAAGCCAGAATGTCTTCTCACACACAGGCACGCCAGCCCTGACAACCCAGGACACGTACAGGTGCAATTGTGAACATTCTGCTGGGCAGGAAGCCGTGGGAGCGGTGGAGCGAGCACAGATGCACCGCGAGTGGAAACGAGCGCAGAGAGCGCCTGCAGGGCCGCGATGGCCGAGCTCCGCTCGGGCTCCGCCGCGGCGCCGCCGCGCCGAGGCCCAGCCCGAGCTCCGCCGATCGCCTCCAGCGCCGGAGCATCCCTTCCCCTCCGTGCCCCAGCCGCCGCACCCAGCGCGCCGCGCCCGCATCGGGCGGACAATGACCGGCGGGCATACAATGGTGCAGGGCCGGCGGGAGGCTGAGGCGGCTGCGGGCTGCGCCTGCCA